>JAGFPH010000075.1:442408-539515 GCA_018207615.1 Philaenus spumarius
ACCCCTAAAACCTTAAATATTGTTTGTTTTATATCTCAAAAACCATATGGCATAGGAATGTGGAATTTGGTACACATATTGCTCACAGGCCTTAGATTTGCACTAAGAAAGAATTTTGAAGTATTTCGCGTTTAGGGGTTGAAACAACCCCTAAAACCATCATACGGCCTAGGAACGTGGAATTTGGTATGCAAATTTTATTGCTCATAGGTGCTAGAGGCACACTAAGAAAGGATTTTAAAATATTTCGCGTTTCAGGGTTGAAACAACCCCTGAAACCATAAATATTGTTTGTTTTATATCTAAAAAACATTCCGCATATTGCCGTGGGGTTGGCATGCGAAGCACGCAATTCTTTGTGTATTGAAGATACTCCCAATATGCGGAATGGCTTGCGAAGCATGCAATGCATTGTGTATTGACGATACTCCCAATATGCGGAATGGCTTGCGAAGCACGCAATGTATTGTGTATTGAAGATACTCCCAATATGCGGAATGGCTTGCGAAGCACGCAATGTATTGTGTATTGAAGATACAACCAATATGCGGAAGGGCGTGCGAAGCATTTTGCAGCTATTCAGCACCGTCGTGAATAGACCTATTTCCAAAATTAATGTTTGAAACCCTAAAACATGGTCCTATAAACTTAATTTTGGAAATTTGCTCAACTCACGCCAGCGGTTCAGCTGCGTGGTCGAATTATTATGATTGTCCAGCGATATTCCGGATTTAATGAACCGATTTCGATAAATATTTTTTAAGTTAAAATTTCTGTTGACCCATTGACATTTTTTTGCTTGGGTATCTAAATGAAATCTCAAGTCACGAATCGTCACAAATATCTCGCGACACGAATCCATTCAATTTTTCTCTAGTGTAATATATTACTGGTTTATAGCTGCTGTCGCATCAGCTTAGTTCAGGTAAATAAGTAAAACAAAATGTATAACAGTCGTACCCGACTTCGGTCAGGTAAATAAGGAAAACTTGTTACAGCTGTCGTACCCGGCTTCGTTCAGGTAAATAAGTGAAACTTTTTTATAGCTGTCGTACCAGGATTCGGTCAGGTTAACAATCCAGTAGTGTTTAAACCCTCTGAGGATGATGACCATGTCATCGAAATGTACATAAGGGTAAGGTATTAAACTTAACTTACAATTTATTTGTTTAGTTATAGTTTTTGCTCCTTGTTTTGTGGTTCGGGTTTTTATTTAAATCAGTGTGATTTTATCGCCACAGTGCTCTTTTATTTGTTTAACTATTTTAATTCTTCTGAATCTACTACTCCTCAAATTTCATATCCATTTCTTCAATCGTTAAAAGATACAATGATCACTCAGAAATAAGTTTTGTTCTCTTTTATACCATTTTCCAACAGCTTATCACAAATTCACAAAACAATCACAACCAAATTTATTGAAATTTGGACAGGATGTCTGTCGGGTCAGCTATTAACCAAATATTTCTTAAAAAGCCAGTTTATTCAAATTTGTAAGATTTAGCAAATATTTTTGTTGAAAATTTGAGTCAACTAGGTATAAATACATTACATAAATGCTCACAACGTCGTAAATTCATTTAGGCCTACATTTACATGAATAAAATTAATTCAGAGTTGTGTCACGCATTTAATCAACTAATATAAAAGTGAGTTTACGTCCGTATATGCATGTATACGTACGTGAGTAACATATAATATAACAGCTAATTATCTCATAATCGGTAATACTTCAACAAACCCAGCATAGATTACACTTTGGGGTTATGTTTACAACTCCAATCATTATAATTTCTTGTAAAGTTGATTTATTTAAATACATTAATAATAAATTTGGCGACGACTTCAAAAATTTGTTTGTATTGGCTTTGAATAAATTACGTTTGCTCAATATACTAATTATTTTTTACTTTATAGTTTCAGCATTTTTTTGTTTTTGTTTTTTATGAAGTTGGTTTTTTTTTCAAAAATTTATTATTTTAAACCCATAATACAGAGGAATTAGGCAACAAAACTAAACATTTTTCACATGAGATTGGTTTGATTCTCATTGTTGCAAATTGTTGTTTAACGAAAGTCCTTTGTTTATTAGGCTACAAAAGATCTTATTTTAAAGTGCAGTTTTTAATGTTTTTATATTGGAAAATGGAGGCTGACTTTCAAATTTCTTATGTAACACTCTATATTTTATGGTGATTTTTGATTTTACTGAATTTTGGATTCTGAATCAGTTGATATTGAACATCTGTTTTTCAAGTGTAACTAATTTGTAGTTTTGACACTTATTCCTCAATAAAAAAGTTATTTGTTTGTCTAAATATTTTTTTTTTTATTAGTGGTAAGAGCGTTTTAATTTGATCAAAACTTTCCATACAAAAATATCTTCCACTCGGTTGGGGTTTTTAAAACTTTATACCCCTCTAACTATTAAACGGTTAACCTTATAAAAAAATACTTAGAACAAAAATAATCTTAAAATTAATAACTTGTAAAATCTAAAATCGTCATAAAACACAGGGTAAACCATAAGTTGACATAAGGGTTTTCCATAAGTTGACTGCCGTAAATGGCAACCATTTACAAAATATATTTTCACTAAATATTTTTTACTATCGCAAAAAACAAGGAAAAGTTTCCCATTTATAGTTTGCTGTCAGATTTATAGATTACAAGATACCAATGAATGGTGGTCGATTTATAAAGACACCCTGCAGGTCTATATAAAATAACATCAACGTACATCCAATAGCTAGAGCCTTAAAAATTTCAGGGTACTTTCATAGTATTCTGTAAAGGTACACTACACTAAGAATTTTTTTGCAAAATATTTTTTTTAAAAGTCGAAAATGGTTAAAATACGAAGATTCTCCCCGGCCATATAACAGATAAAACAACTGATTTGAATGAAAAACTTAGCAACACAATTAATTCTAGGTGTGACCAATTAATTCTGAGCGAACACACGTTTGTTGAATGCATTTACATCCATTACCAAAGCAACCAACTTAGAAAATTTAGAATCAGTTAATTATTTTTCACAACAAACTGTCGCTTTAGATTAGATTAGCAAAATAAAAACAAACAAAAAATAAACGAAAAAGGCTTAACTGTAATATAATTGAAACATCTGTAGTTCATATTACAAATAAAACAACTGATTTGGATCATAAGCAACACAATTTTTAGGTAATTCCTATACTAAACCAATACACGTTTCTTGAAAGCAACTTGGTTCTTTACGCGGTCTCGCTTTACGCGATTTAGCTTTTACGCGGAAAAAAAGCCCTTGAAAGGTTTTGTATTATCGGCTTGCTGTTTGCTGTTTGTCATTCTCATTCTCCCCTCAAGGTCAGTGCTCTGTGCTCTTATAACGGTACTCCTACTTGCTCTGTCATTGTCTGGGTTTGTCTATTTTTACAAATTTGTCACATCAAGCTATCGTTCGCTCGTTCGCTGTCAGTAGCGAAAATATTGGTCTCGAGTGATAATGTAAAATGTAGTAAAAAACTTAATTTCTTTCAAAATATTTTACTGTAATTATAATTTGGTTGAAACTACACTATTGTATTTACTATTGTATTGTTTTAACTTAATTTTCAATTTATTTATATGTGTGAAATGTAAAGCACCTGTTCTGTACTATATGTACACATTTTTCATTTACTGTATTGTTTGTACAGAATTTAGTCAACAATTTAGTAATTTGATTTTGTTGAGAATTTTAGTCACTAAAATTAATTTGAAAACAAAACCGTTTGTTTTAATTACTAAAATCCATTTTAATGTAAGACTACTTGATCAATATCAATACTAAACCTGTATGACGTTCTTTTTTTTGCTATCGCGTCAGTCTTTAAATAGTCTCCGTTATACGCGGCACTTTGCCGGAACGCAACTACCGTTCACTTTTTTAAAATTGTTATATCTCCAGTTGCAATATAGTATGAAACTAAATGTAGTATACCTGTATAAACATATATACATATACCTGGATTTCCGTCATGCAACTTATGTTGTAGTATACAACATAAGTAAAACATAAAAAGTACAAACACACACACAAATTACAACACAAACATCACTGCTCATTGGAATGAAATTTTGTTTATGTACATAAAAAATCACAAAACACGGAACTACTGTATAAAAATGTAACGGCGTTGGTACATGTTAGCATTGCCGCGGTCAGTTGTCAACATCTTCCGTGTTTAACGAGGACTACAGGACCTGTATTTAATAATGATTAAAAACTGTGCTTTTTATTTACCGGAACCTTTTTTGACGAACCCGTATGTGACTAATATACCTATGTACAGTACAGTAGATTTGCTGCTATATGAGCATTTCACTTTGACGCATACGTCTACCGCATACCGAACTTTTTTTTTACTACCTCGGTTCCCGGAACTCGGTTAGTCGAGGCTTGGATATCCGCGGCTCTACTGTATTACCATATCAACCAAATTGGCAATTTTAGAATTAGGCAATTATTCTTCACAACAGTTTTTTTAGGTTAGGTAGCAAACACATAGGAAAAGGCTTACTATATCGTAATTCAAACACCTATAGCTATTGCAATTATGCCAACTTTACTCTTTACTACGCTTATTTGACCAGTTTGAAGTACTGCTTTACTGTATCACATTTTGGCCATATTTTATAACTTAACAATTGTCTCTCTTCTAAATAAAAATTGAATAAATCTCTGTCCTAATCAATCGTCATTCCTGTAAAAATATCATAGTATACAATAATCTGTTTGAATTTGATTTGCCGCGGGGGTAGGCGGTCGAAACAAGCAGGGGGCGGGGCCTCTAGTTCTCTATAATGTAGGATAAGTCTCATCTTAATCGATCAAACCTTTTTAAATAGTAATAATAATAGAGAACCGAGCTAAGGCTTGCAGGCGGTTCTAGCGGTTGATACGAACACTCGTAGGATCGTACATGATTCGCTTTTATTTGCTACAAATCCTAAACCATTTAAACGATTTTGTCATTTGCAAACAATGGGTTGTTGTTTCATTAGATTTTCTAATCAAAATATTACCAAAATATTTAGTCTGAAACATTTTTTTTATTAAGTGAAACCATTAGCAAAATAAGTGAGAAAATAAGGGTTGAAGGTCACACAAACTATAACTCCCTTAGCAGGCTCACAACTAAATCCATTCAAAGTTATTATAAAATGTATATATATTTTCTAAAACTGTCTGAAACAATTTTTGAAACCCTCCCTGCAAAGGAGTGGTCAAAATTTAATAAATCCTTTTTCACAATATGAATTTAATTAATTTAAAATTTTAACATTACATTAGTTTTAAAACCTGTGTATAAAGGCGATAGTTTTGTTAGTTTTTAAATTAGCTTCACATATTATTGATATGAGTTCAAAATAAACTTGAATAAAAGAAGCATTTAAATATTTTAAAATTATCGATTTCGATAGCTTTTTCTTAACAATGGGACGTAAACTTGTAATTCGAAATTTTTCCTAAAAATTTGGGACGGTTGGTCACCGTAAATTAAACAAGTAATTTACAACAGTTTTATTAAAAGTTTTTTAAAAATAAATCGTTCTGAAATAAATGTTTAACACAAACTTCTATTGATGATAAATATTATTAACAAATTGCACCTGGCTATACATGAGTGACTAGATTAAATTTAATATATGCTGTTCGAATTAAAATAAAACAAAAAATATTAATAATAATTCTTCCTGAAATTTAAAGGACCAAAACAAATAGATCCATACTAATAATCTTTAAAAAGGAAACATTTTAATTTATTTGATTCAGTCAAACTGTGTTTTTCACAGGAAAGTTTTGGGGTAATTTTAGTTTTTTTCCATTTTATATGTTTTTTGGGGTGCTGAATCTGAGGTTTGCCTACAAAATTTTGTGACGCAACATTGAAAAAAATGCAAAAACATATACAAAATATCATGTTTTGGCTGTTTTTTCTTATAACTAAAAAATCATCAACTTTTCATAAATAACCTTCCTATTTAAAAATAAAGTACATAAAATTTCCTTTTTTGTTTGTTTTTAAAGGCGAAAAATCATCGCCTTAAAAAACCTCTCAAAAATGAAATTTTTTACCTTTTTTTTGCATTTTTTCAATATTGTGTCAAAAACTTTTGTAGGCATCTTATTCGGATTACACACCCCAAAAAAAAATATAAAATGAAAGAAATCAAAATTACCCCAAAACTTTCCCGCAGGGTGCTTTTTTGAGCACAAATTGACTCTACTAATTATACATAGTTTTCAAATGTTTCAGAAAGTAGTTACGTTATTTGTAAATTGTTAATAGTATAAGTATAAACAAATATAATTTTTTACACAACAAAAAATCCGATAGTATGGAAGATAAAAACCTCCCACCTATATGTAAAAAAAATACACAAGGAGCCTTTTTAGAAATAAATGTGGTTATTAATATATAATGTATTTTTAGCCTGATTCATGAAGACAGATTATGTTTCGACAATGTTTTGTGAAGGGACGCCTGTAAATATACACTACAACGAGGGTTGCCCTTTTTGGCGACTCTTAACCTAAAACCCCCATTCAATAATCTTAGTCTTATTATAATATACATCTAAGACACCAAATTAATTCCATAGTAACGAATAAAATGGATTATGCAATCATTTAAAATTAAAATTATCGTAAAACTGACTAAGTTTAGTTTACTGACGGATGTAGTTAACTTATTAAAACGTTTATTACCCAATAATTTGGTGGTATTTTAGTGATTTACAGTACGATAAATAAAGTATAAAACTTTTAATTGAGTTACACAAATTAATAAAAACTAAAATTAAAAAAATAAAATATGTTGGTTACTGTCATGAGTCAATGGTGCAAATTCAGCTATTATTCATATAAACTTTTTCTGAATTATAAGCAGTACTCTATATTTTTATTCCTATTCAATTTCCCCACTATAGAGAAAATCTCAATACTGATAAAAAAAAACAAATAGACTAGTTTAACAAACTTTGTGTTAGCATAGTTCTGTAAATGTACTAAAATAAGCCTCTAATAAATTATATACAAATTAAAAAAAAAAAATTATTTTCATTACATAATGATATATAGTACATAAATTGAAAATCATATTAAAACCATAATAAGTAGGTTATTTAAATTTACATTAGTTCTGTGATTAATAATTTAGACATTAAATTAATTATATACATATTTTAAACAATCACTACAAATTGTGTAGCATTAAAAACCATGCATTAATATTTCATGTTTTGTATTTACATTGTAAATAATTTTCTTGCATGCGAAAACAGACTAGTTTGCAGGTTTTCTACTCACAAAGATCGAGAAATTTTCTTTCATTTTCCTTGGGAAAGCTATATAATATACAGTGCAATTTTGTGCTATTGATAGGATATCTAATGTATTGTGTAGGCCCAGGGATGTTGCTACAACAAATTATTGGAATGGGGGGGGGGGGGGTTAAAAAAATGTAAAATCTAAAATTGTATGATCATTTTGATCATATTTCTCAACTTCTGTGGTGGGAGTTCCAACGCGCTGCAGGGGGCTCTGGGTTATTTTGTGTGGAATAAATAACAATGATGATGGTGCCCTGGAGGCTCACCCTCGGAATATTTTTGAAAAATGGACTTCTCCAAGAAGAAATTTTAACATTGCACGTGCTATATTGAGTACTTTAATAGTTTTTAATTGTTTACAAGAATTTCAACATGTTCATCACATTGAAAAAATTTTCCACTATTTTCTTTTCCTCAATATTAGCATTCCTCACATCCGAGCGATACTTTATCGCTGGAGCGACGTGATATAATTCCTAGAATTTTATCTGCGATACTTGGGCGATAATATCGCAGCGGAAACAGGTGCTTCCACACCAGAGCGGGAAAAGAGACGCGCGGGAAAGCCAGTACACCTCAGGGGAGCGTAGGGTGCGGTGGTTGTGTGACTCTCTAGACGTAAAAGTGTTATAGTTAGTGTTTGTATACTGTACTGTGTGTTTACTTACTATGACATCGTCTGATGAAGAAAAAGGGTTGCTGTTACTAGCCGTGCTAGAAGACGAAAGAGCAAGGAAAATGTGGGTACACGACATAAATAAAGAATGGCTGCAATTTGGCGAGTACCATACACTCATGCCCCAGTTAAGAAAAGATGAAAAAAGATTCTACATATATTTTAGAATGAATCAGAAATGTTTTGACGATTTGCTGAGTTTGATTGCTGACATTATTGAAAAGGAAAGTACCCACTACCGTGAAGCGATTAGTACCGAAGAACGGCTAGCAATTACTTTAAGGTAAGACTTTAAACTTTAAGGTAAAGTTCACATAATTTTCTGTTAAATATAGATACATTTTTTTGTTAAATCTCATACCTTTAAAGTTTGAAAAACTCCTAAATTCTCTGTACAGTATTGTTAATTTTTATTTTCTACATCATGTGGTTTTGTTATAGTTACTTTTTTGTTATTATTGTTACATGACCTGAAGGTACCAGCATCGTTGGTGTAAGATCTTGTCAAATAAAATCACAAGTCAAGAGAAGCACAAAAATAAACACTGATTTGTTACTTGAAAGTTTAAAATTAAATATTATTATATTTGGTTTTTAAAAACCGGGGTTTAAAAACAGGAAAGGCTAAAAAACAGTTTTAAACTTCTTTTAAAATTATTTATTACAGATAAATAAGATCATTATGTCATTACAGTATCAATATTTTATTTTATTAGGAACACAAATGTAACTCTTCATTCAGAAAAAAACAACACAGACATTGTACAGTCCTAATTTATTCCAGTTTTAAATTTTGTAGTAGAACTAAAGCATGTTGCCTACAAATTTGCAAACCTGTCATACAATCTTGATCTTTGGTCTTCTAATACTGTCTCAGTAAGACAGTTGAGTTCCGAGTCAACCCAAGATCCCGTAGAAGAGCTACCTGGTCTGGAGAGGTTTTCTTCCTGGTTCTGCCCTAGTTCAGCCTGATTTGTGCTATTTTGAACTTGACATCTGCTTGCCTTGCCCGAGTGAAAGTCTTTATAGTTTTCGAATATCCGAGCATCAGGTGATCTGTTGCATCTAGAACAGGTTTATTTTTCCCCTCTAAATACTGAACCACCTCATCTATGTTGCTCCCAGGTGATTGAGGTTTCCTTCTTTTGGCAGCTGGTTCAGATGGACTAGCCTTAGGACAGTTTCTAGCAAGATTCATATTGATTGGTTCTTCTTGGTTGGGCATTTCTCTGGGTGCTGGCATTTCTTGATTGTCACCTCCTTCGCCAACCATTTCATCGGGTTCATCAACAAACTCATCATGGTTTGTGTTGTCGCCTTCAATTTCAGGTGCTGTTACGTTAGACATAGTTTTGGCCATTCCAATAAATGGCTTAAACCTTTCCATCTGAGTGGCCAAAGTTCATTTTTTATAGTTTCTCTTTGCCTGATCAGTCGTTGTTTTGCAATCCCTAAGATATTTCATGTAGCAATCACGCATATTTTTCCACTTCTTTTTCATTTCGTCACCTGCAAATAAAGTAACTGCCATAAGAATAACATTAGGGCTGAGTTACGGTAATAGCTTCTTCCCTATAGGAAAATTCGCTAATAGGTTGGAAAAAACAGAACCGTGTTTTTTTTGCGTTTACGTTTTTAACTTACAAATACGATAAACAACCATAACTTTGTTTCAGGTTTTTGGCCACAGGAGACTCATACAAAACCATTGGCCACAGCTTCAGAGTTGGGTTTTCAACAGTGAGTTGTATTGTAGAGGAAGTTTGCAATGCTATTATACAACGACTACAACCTCTGTATTTGCCTGAACCCCATAGAAGTATGGGAAAAATCTGCTGTTGGATTCTACGAGAGATGCCAATTTCCGAATTGCGTGGGAAGGTATTGACGGGAAGCATGTCACTATCAAGTGTCCATCCAAATCAGGTTCGACGTACTTCTGTTACAAGTACAGGTTTTCAATTGCTTTGTTGAGCATTGTTGATCCAGATTATAAGTTTATTTGCGTTGATGTGGGGAGATACGGAAAAAACAGTGATGGGGGTATATTTGAAGAATCTGTTATGGGACAAAAGTTCAACAAAGATCAACTCAATTTACCTAAAGACACACCTCTTCCTGGTCAGACACAGGAGACCCCGTACTGTTTAGTAGGTGATGAGGCATTTGCTTTGAAATGAAATGTTATGAAACCCTTCTCACAAAGAAAAGCTGGACGAGACCGAAGAAAGAAGAGGTATAACTATTGTATTTGCAGAGCATGTGGTGTGGTTGAAAATACATTTGGCATACTTTCACAAAAGTGGTGAATTTACAGTAGACCGTTGGAAGTTAATGTAGAAGTTACTGTGTTAAAGTTATTGTGCTAGCTACATGCGTTTTGCACAACTTCTTACGATTGAAGAACTCTGATAAGGATTTCTTCGACTGCTTTGAAGAAGATGCTGACGAGCCACGAGGGGGTGCTTTTTCTAGATTCAATCCCGAATTCAAGAGAAGTCCTCGCTATGCAGTGATTGTGCGCGAGAGGTTTGTCGATTTTTTTAACAAGACAAACAACCCGACCTAAGTGAGATGGTTGCAGACTTTTTAAATGACAAAAGCAAATTTTTTGCAAGCATGAAAAATTTTAATTATGCACAAATAACCATCAATAGTTGTTGAAATTTAAAGAAATTATCTGTATTAAGGATTATCTATTATTATTAACTACCTTTTTTATTTGTACTTACTTGCCTCATTACTAAATAAACTACACCTTATTCTGCAACTATGTGATTTGGTATAATTACAGGCCATACACATATTACTTAACGCATTTATTCATCATTTCAAACCCCCTTCCCTCCCCCTTGTAACTCACCGTAACGCTTGAGCAACCCCCCCCCCCCCAAATAAAACTGAAGTACTCAGTTAAATATAAATAGGTATATTTGTAAGAACGAAACATTCCAATAACATGTGTATAAGTTAAAAGTTAACAAAACATTGCGGTAAAACCGTGCAAACCCCGCGACACCTGCTTTAACTTTGATTTAGATATCAATTTGATTATTTTTGTATTTTTAAAGAGGGATAAAATTTGTGAGGCTACGCCATACCACCTCCCCCCCCCCCCCTTTAAGTGCGTTACTTAATATGTGTATGGCCCCTTAGCCTCATATTTACATAAATATAATCATTAAATAATGGGTTGTAGAACTCAGCTTTATAAGTTAGCTACAGTATGTAAAACGACTTTCCCAGCTATAAGAACCAAATAATGTTAAATATGTAAAAATTAATTGTAATTGGTAGGACTACTAGGGTTACCGGCTATGAGTCCTATGAGTTGACTTGGGAATTGAAATACAAGGGCAGACGTTCCCACGGTAGACGGCATCACTACTTCCTGTAGCTCAAGCTGCTTCCTCCTCACTGTACCAAACAACCTTACCAACACTTACCACGTGGTGGTACTAAACAATAAAATGGCTAAAATTATATGCACACGAAACATAATTACGTAGGCTTGGTTCATTAAATATTATGCAGTACCTATCCTGGAAGAAAGGTTTGGTCCTAGCTAGCAAAGTGCTTCTTAGGAACAGCAAAACTTTTCATACTTACCAGAAATATTCAGTGTCTTTCCGATGTCCTCCCAGATCTTGTCTTTCTTCCGTATGTTCTTATAATCCTTGTGATTTAAATCATAGAGCACCGGGTATGTATAAACAACTTCAAGTAAGTGTTCGGTGATACACAACATGTTGTTGTTACACGTGCACAGGACAGACAAAACTGAGTAGTTCAATGGTTTGGCCGCATGGTATCGCTGCGATACCGGAGAAATTTTTTTAAATTGTAGGTGTATAAAGTCGACTTTTTAGCACACCCTCATGTTACACTTTTGTAAATACCCTCATTTTACAAAATTACACTACAGAGTAAGTTATTTGTACTGTATAATCTATATCAATGCAATTTTATAATCATAATAAAAAAAATTAATTGGGTGTGCTTAAGACCACTCGTTGGAAGTGAAATTTATATTTTTATCTGTACTAATATTAGAGGAGAATAAGTGCAATCAAATTACACAAGGAAAAATATTATATGATATTCAAATAACAAATTATTCTTAACTCCTAAAAATTGTAACTAAGTAATCTATACATATAAAAGGCAAAGCCATCAATCACTCACTCACTCATCATCACTAATTCTCACACTTCCCATGAAACTAGAGAGATGAAATTTGGCATGTATATACTTTGTGACGTAAATAGGAAAACTAAAGAAATTTCATTTTGATATTCACATTTTTAGGGGTAGTTTTGGGGGTTTAGGGGTAGTTTTGACTGACCACAGTTTCTCAAAAACCATACCACCTAGGAACTTGAAATTTGGTACACATATTGCTCATAGGCACTAGAGGCACACTAAGAACGGATTTTAAAATATTTGGCCTGTAAGGGTTGAAACAACCCCTAAATTAATAAATATTGTTTGTTATATATCTCAAACACTTTACCTCCTAGGAATGTGAAATTTGGTACATATGTATTTGCCACAGGGGCAAGAGACGAACTAAGAAATGATTTAAAAATATTTGGCCTGCAAGGTTTGAAACAACCCCTAAAACAATAAATATTGTTTGTTATATATCTCAAAAACCTTAAAACGTAGGAACTTGAAATTTGGTACACATATTGCTCAGAGGCACTAGAGGCGCACTAAGAAAGCATTTTAAAATATTTGTCCTTTAATGGTTGAACAACCCATAAAACAATAAATATTGTTTGTTATATATATCTCAAAAACCTTACTTATTAGAAACGTGAAATTTGTCAAAGGGGCAAGAGGCGTACTAAGAAATTATTTTGAAATATTTGGTCTGTAAAGCTAAGCGAGCACTGGGTCGGGACGGCATGGACGGACGGTATGTACGGAATTTTTCAAAAATGTTTAGCATTGCTTTGCCTATATGAGCACGCACTAGGCCGTCACGGTCGGGACAGGACCATCCGCACCTTCCGCCGTCCGAAAGAAAGTTCGAAAAAACATTTCTAGGACATCCAGACATACCGTACCGATGAGTCATCCGCACGTGTTTCAGTTTGGATGGTACTGACGTTCTGCCTTTTCAGATACTTGGAGTAGATACTTTGCTAGGAGGAGACTGTGGAGGTATCTACCGTCTGTCCGTCCCGTACCGACCGATCCAGTGCGTACGCGCTACTAAAAAAATGCGGAACATTCGTACCGTCCGTCCGTCCTGTACCGACCGCTCCAGTGTGCGCAGTCCATTCAAAAAGTGCGGAACGTCTGTACCGTCCGTCCGTGCCGTCCCGACCCAGTGCGCACTTAGCTTTAGGGTTGAAACAACAACTAAAACAATAAATATTGTTTGTTATATATCTGAAAAAACCTATCTCCTAGGAACGTGAAAGTTGGTACACATATTTTTCATAGGAACTAAAGGCAAATTAAATAAGGATTTTAAAATATTTGGCCTTTAACCCTTCGTCTTTGTACGCGATAAGCGGAATATTCCGCCATTCGTATATAACCCTAGGCGTTTTTAAGCGGAATATTCCGCTCTTGGCCGTAAGAAAGGTTTTTATTTATTTTAGTTCACCAAAACACCGATAGAATGCGTGTCAATGTTCCTTGAGTGGTCAGATGATGTGTTGTTGGTTGTGTGACGCATCAAAACTGTTGACAAACTAGAGAAGCCTTTGTTTTGTCACGTGCGCATGCATTCAATTGCCCTTTCTACGCTGGAAGCGGATATTTTCGCTGGCTGGCAGTGAATAGCTGATACTCAGTTCTTGCTTACTAATGTTTAGGCTTGTGCGTGTTATTGTTTTTCAGTGGTAACAAACCTGTAAAACTAAAAAAAAAAAATAAAACTTTAAAACATGAAAAAAAAAATTTTCACCTAATTAAGAGCTAGAGTGATTTTCTACTCTTTCCATGGTAGCGTACAAAGGGTTAAGGGTTGAAACAAAAAATAAAAAAAATAAGTATTGTATGTTATAATTTTTTTAAAGCTAGAAAACAAAAAAATTTTACGTTTATTTCTTACACGATAGATATAGTGGGGTGGGATAGCTGAAAAATATTTCACATCTGGCAACCAATGCGCCCCTTTGGATTTAGATAGTACATTGGTAGACGAGTCTAAAAAGCCCGGGACACAAATTTTCCTGGCCCTCTAGTGATTTTGATGACGTAATCAATATGGCCGCCAAAGTTGGGTGACACTCTTCTACATTTCCCTATATAACTCGAGTTTGTATTTTGATATTAACCTATATTGTTAGTGATTATTAATCAGGAGAAAATGCGCTTTCCAATGGTAAATGTGACATTATTTTTTGTTTCATAATATCAGAAATATTGGTAACTTTATTTAAATTTTTGTTTTTGATTTTTATTTTTTCGAAACATTTTGCTTAATAACTTGGAATCCATTGCATTTAGCTGAAAACGTGTCCTTTACCGTCAGAAAAGTACCTTTCAAACGGTATATATGACTTCTATTTTAACACATACATTTGCTGGAAAATTTGTCTAAAAATGAAGCGCTGCACAGCGAGTCGTTATGGCAACAATGTAATTTATATGGGATCCGAAAAGTAATAGAGCAGCTTTATAACTATTTAAGTAGCCAATGTAATTATTTTAATTTTTGTATGTATATGTAAATAAATTCTAGCTTTTTTATGGGGTATGAGTTTAAATTGTAGTAATAATAAATACTCCCAAAAGTAATAATAAATCAAATAGATTATAGATAAGATTCCTTTCAGTAATACTAAATGTGTTTTTCTTGTTTTATTCTTCTTTTTTATTGATTTCGTCTACCTCATACAAAGACAGAAATTATCCAATCATGTCAATGAAGAGGAAGCATGAATTGGTTGATGCTACAGCTGATCCAGTGGTGGCTTCGTTTGTATGGGACCTGTGTTTGTTATACCAGAAGCATTCAAAAGAGCGCTTAATCATTCCGAAGTATGAAGGTTATTTAACAATGGCGAAGAATCTTACTATTCTTGCTGAACATGATGAGCTCCCAAGAGCTATAAGAAATTTGGATCTGTTGGACGATGGAAGTGGTCTTTCACAAACACTAATAGTCCATGCAGCAAAATATCACAAATCTTGCAGGAACAAATATGACATCCAAAAGGCAGAAAGATTATCTGGTGAAAAGAAGCAGAGAGGACGTCCCCATTGCTCAGACCAAACACCATCTTCATAAAAATTAACAAGATCATAATTAATTATTTTGTTCAGGTGTGAAAAAGGCGTGTCTGTTTTGTGATGGGTATCAGGCATACAATTCATAGTCATGCTCAACAATTACAAGATGAAAAACTGTTGAAGAAGTTATCGTTAACATATTTGGTAGCATTAGAAGCTAAATATCACAAACTATGATATACTCGATTCCTAACACGTGCAAGAGCTGATGAATGTTCTCGAAGAGATTACCATAACCCGGAAGAAGTTGTTTATGGTACAGTTATAAAGGAATTATTTGGTTCAATACATGCAGGATTTGTACTCATCTAGCAGTACTTCTCCTGTGTTAAACTGTCTTTACTTACACAATTAGTGTCTCAGCGCATGATGTATAAAATATAACGATAATGATATTTATTGCTCCATATCTTTACATATATATATATATATACAGTAGAGCGTCGATAATCCGGATTAATTGTGACCGGACCCTGTCCGGATTTTCGAAGAAAAAAAAATTTTTAAATTAAATTTTTTTTTTTTAATTCATTTAAGTTTATATTAAAAAGAAAACTTGATAAAACTGTTGGTAATTCACTTTAGTGGTTAAATAATTGAAGCAGATAAATAAAACCATAAATTAATATGAACTTATAATGTATTTAAAAGATAGAATATACATACATAGGCTACAGTAATATGTAATGTACAATACAGTATATATGTACTTACAGAATACTAAACAGTTCATACATTGCTAGAGCTCTTAGAAAAGTATGTTATTGATTTTTGAACTACAGAAGTTGTTCACTTTAGTATGTAACGCAAACGATTGGCGATTGAAGTTAAAGTACAATTTAATAAGCACAGAAAACAATACAGTACAGGTGTAGTAACAGCGTGTAGTCAAGAGACACAACTAACAAAGAAATCACGGGAAGCAGCAGGTGTTCAGGTACATAGTTACACTTGTTGTTTACCCTCCCTCCTCCATTTTTTTTTTTTTTTTTGCCGGAATTGAATCCGGATTATCGACGGTCCGGATTTTTGACGTCCGGATTATTGACGCTCTACTGTATATATATAACTAAACTTACATACCGGTACATCTTAAACAATAAATAAACATCCCGAGGTTCAAAACCTGTTTGGGATATACAAGAAAAAAAGAAAACACTCAAATACAAAAAAACATAAATTTCTCTAGGAATGAAAGAAAACTAGGCAGCCAACCGCGCTACTCCAAATCTTACACACTACATCAGTCTTAGTGTGAAGTCACAATAATGGCTTCCAAAATATTAAAAAACAAATATATATAAACTTACACTCTACTAAGGAAATTTGAATAGAAATTATACATTACATTAGTTAAACACATTCATATTCAGTTTAAACTTAAACAATAAAATAAAGAATGGAATTTGGCTTAAAGTTATATATATATATATATATAACTATATACACACATATACTCACACCAAACACTACATAAATATATAATAATATAAACATACCCCAACATATCTATACATACAAATACATTTGTCTCCTTCAACCACACATTAATACAATAAATTCTCCAAAATTTTATATGTCATTGTAATGTGCTAAAGTAAGAAGCAACGTCAACTTGGTTAGTCAACATTCCCCTAACGAACCTACAAAATCTATTTTTATTCCTACAACCTTTAATATAATCTGGCATTGCGTTAAAAAACTTTGGAGCGAGATATGAGTAGAATTTCTTAAAAACAGTTAGATTCGGTTTAGGTATAAATACATTTAAGTAATTACGTAATTTTCCTCTTTTTGGTCCTAAATGGTTTTTACTTTCTCCACTTTTATCAAAAAAAAATTCTCAAGTCTTTATAAATGTAAAGACTTTTAAGTGGTAAAATATTTAAAGTTCTAAATAAGGGTGCAGCATGTATCATTCTGGACTTGTTCAGCATAAGGCGTATGAAATGTTTTTGCAAAGAAATAACTGGCTTCAAAGTAGTGTGGTATGTACCTCCCCAAACTGCAATGCCATATTCCAACTTGGAGTTTATTAACCCTGGAACACTAAGGTGGTTTTAGCCAAACGTAGTTACTATACCTTCGTCTGCCAGACTACTGTTTAAAAAGGGTAATAAACCAAATTAAAAATATCGAACAAATATTTTTACTCTCATAAATTTGAATAAGGAGTCATTATAAACACATTCAATACGTTTTACAAAATTTTTAGTATGTGGCATCGTCACAGGAACACTTTGCTTGGTACTCCTCACAAATTACTCTTGAGCACTTCTCACAGAGGAATGGGGTCATTCTTCTCTTTGCTGAAAGGTATAATGTGCATATCTTGTGATCCTATTGTTGTCTTACATCCAATAAAACTGTCTTACATTGTTCAGGAACATAGTTCAGTTCTGCACCAGTATCATATAAGTAACTACCAGTATATCATAGCAATAAATAAACTAACGTAAATACTAATGTTTAGTCCACCAGACTACGCGAACCTAAAAACTAGCAAAAAACATGTTCGTACGGACTTAATATACTGACCATATAATTAGCTAGTGCTCAAATGAAGGTACACGGAGTAGTGGACCGCTCGGTGGAGAGGAAGTAGGTAAAGTAGAAAAATCGATAGTTCACAGTAGTCTGTCAGACTAAGCCTTAGTGTTCTAGGGTTAAAGCAAAATAAATTGCTCTCAAAAATTGAAGTTTATGTACTGATTTCAACAGATAGAAAGTTCTGATATATATGATTAGCTTACTTTTCAAATACTGAGTGTGTACCCTCCATGTTATAATCCCAAATCCAAAAACAAACCCAAATACTTAATGTCCCTTACCTGCTCAATTTCTAGGCATTTACAATCTCCGACCTTTCCGCACGCTAAATCGTGATACTTTAATTGGTTAGAAAAGAAAACCTTCCTAGAAGTATTAAATATCACATACTTAGTCTTAGGGCTCATCAACATGAAATGTTTTGTGAACCACCAACGTAATGCAGTTAAGTCATTTTGCATGTCCCGCTTTAATTCTTCCATGGATCTGGCTTTATAAAATAAAGCAGTATCATCAGCAAAGGCGACAAGACTACCCTTAAAACGACCTTTACATATTTTGTTAATATAGATTAAAAAGAGGGGTCCAGAAAGTACTGATCCCTGTGGGATACCGTACTTCACTTTCCCTCGGTCACTGATTTGGCCATTTACTCTAGTTTGTTGAATTCTGTCCAACAGAAAAGAGCGAAACCAGTTTAGGGCAACACCTCTTACACCTGCATCGTACATCATTGACAATAGAATCGAATGATCAACAGTGTCAAAAGCCTTCATGATGTCAACAAAAATACCAGCGCAGTAGAACGCATTGTTTATACCATCATATACTTGAGACATAAAATTTAATAGTGCATTTTCTGTACTTAGTTTACTCCTAAAACCATATTGTCTGTTACTAAAAATTTTTGCTTTTCAAGAAATGTAATTAATCGTTTCTTCACGATCCTTTCCAGGACTTTAGAAAAAACTGAAAGGAGAGCTATAGGGCGATAATTATTTCTGTTGGATTTATCAAATTTCTTGTACAAGGGTATTACTATTGCCTTCTTCAATATTTTTGGAAATTCCCCGGAACCCAAGCTTAGATTAACCAAGTAGACAAGAACATCTAACATAAAATTCAAATTTTGTTTAATTAAAAATGGCGTTATGTTGTCAAACCCCGGTGCTTTACAATTTTGTAGTTAATTTATTTATTTCAAACGCTGTAGTGGGATGGAAAAACATCGAGTCGCTACGAGAACTACAATAAAATATACGGTCATAGTTTACGCCTACAGATATCATCGAATTCCTATCGAATTTAATTTGTTCTCTAAGATCAGACGCAATAGAACAGAAAAAGTTGTTAAAAACATTTGCAACCTCAGCTGAATCAATCCTGGACTCAGAACTATTGTCTCTTAGTGCAATCCTTTCACCATTATCATCATTACTCCCGATGAGCTGTTTAATGATTTTCCATTGCTTCTTAGGGTCTTTTTTGTTATTTTCAATTAATTGCTTGTAATAAATTGTTTTGGTTTCCCTAATTATGTTTATCAATTCATTTTTGAATTTATTATATATAGATTTTATTTGATTATTATTTGGGTGTTTTAGACAATTTTTGTATAACTTATTCTTCGTATTTATGAGTTTAATGAGTACTTCGTTTATCCAGGGCCTCAATCTAATTTTATTGTTTTTGTTTTTACACAATGGTTTTTGCAAGTGTAATAAAAGTAACTCAATTTCCTGAATAAATATCTGAAAAGCTAAGGAAACGTTATGAACATTGTAAATATGATCCCATTTAGTTAGTTTAATATTTTTTGAGAACTGATTATAATTAACCTTGACTGGATTAGGATATGTGGCTTTATTTCTCAAAATATTATTATACTTAAAACATAAAGCTGTCATTCTGTGGTCTGTTATACCACTCTCAATTACCCTAGTTTCGTATTTTAGATTTACACCAAACCTGTGCCTAAACAAAATATGGTCAATACATGTACTGGAGTTAGCTGTCACTCTAGTGGGATCCTCGACTAACGACATTAGCCCATGGCTTGCCATCCTGATTAAATAGTTATCAACTGAACACGATTTTTTAAGTAAATCTATATTTAAATCTCCGCTTATTATAACATTTGGATTTTTAATTGATTCAATATAACTATTAAATTCATCAACGAATTTATCAATCTTAAATTCCTGGCACCTATACAGGGCAATAACATCTATAACCACGTCATTACTTATCTTTATTTGCAATTGTACAACATCGGCTGTTGCAAGTATAATATTATCTACACGATCACAGGAAATACTTTTAGATATATATACAACCACTCCGCCCGCCCGATATCGATTGTTACATTGTGCAAACATAATATAATCAGGCAAACTGTACTGGGCAACCTCGTTATCTCATATCCATATTTCACTTAAAATTACAATATCTGGCAATCTATTTAGTTTCACCAATTCCATTGCAAACAAATCAAAGTTCTGGCTCATGCTTCTGATGTTCAGCCACGGTTAAAAATGTGTTGTGTAAACAATATATGTTGTGTAAAACTTACCCACCAAAGTTGTGTCCCACTGTGTTTGTAACATCAGCAATAGATAACATTAATCACAACCAATCTTCTTCTACTGCCGTTACTTATTTCCATGGTTCAAGTATTACGATTATTCAACATCCTCAAAGTGAAGCAAGAATGGAGATTGACGATGACATCATTCGTATCCAGCAGTGGGACAAACAAATTGTCAATGGCCTTCCTGAATATTACACTACTCTTCCTGCAACCGGTAAAGTCACAAGTGACCCATATTTGCCAACTGTCAATCAACAGTAAACTGACCATGATCCAGCCTTTACCCCTAGGAAAGTTTTAAATCCTTGGCTGAACTTTGTAGTGGATAGATTGCATATTGAAGACATACAAGGAATAGAGCATGAGCCTAGAGAATCGTTTGCTGCTTTTCATGCACAAAATGTACCGGGTGTTAGAAAAATAAGGTGTAATGCGTCATTGCTTCCACTTCTGAATGGTACGTCAATGATGGATATCATAGTAAAGGCTACAGCAAAATTAAATGAAAATCAAACACCCGTGATTACATGTGACCAACCTGCATATGCTATTGGGAAACAACTGCAATGGAAATTTCCTGACAAGTATGGCGAGAATCACATCATACTCATGATGGGTGGTTTTCACATAGAAATGAGGGTCATTAACCTACTTGGCAAGTGGTTAACTGACAATGGATGGACTGAATTAGTAACAACCGCTGGTATTGTAAGTTCCGGTGTTACAGAATAATGCCTTATATCGTTGCATGTAAAGAGATCTCGGTATGCATATGAAGTTTCTTTAACCGCCTTACATTGTCTGCAGGTAAAAACATTCAACAAAGCATGTGAAACAAATTAAAGCATCAGCGGCGAAGGGATTGAACTGTGGATTTTGTCGAAAGCATCTGAATGTCCTCATTTCCAATATTGGAACACATTCATCAAACTGGAGTCGTTTCTAGTGCAACTTGTATTAAGTATTCGTAAATCTAACTTTACAATGTATGTCGATACTTTGGCTCAATTATGTCCGTAAACATTTGCTTTGGATGCAGCCCACTATTCTCGTTGGTTACCAGTGTTCTTATACACTCTACAGGGCCTTCCAGATATATATGCTGAATTTCTTCGTGGCCACTTTACGAACAGTAAAACTGTTACATAGTTTTTTGCAATATCTGACGATCAGCTTTATAAACACAATAACAAAGTTATAAAGGGTGAAGGTGGAGCTATTTTAGTCCTTGATAGTGAAAATGTTCTGCTTAAGTGGATGGTAGCAGGCCCTAGGATCAGTTCTTTAATTTAGGAATTTGAAGAGAAATCAAATTTAAATGATGGCAAAAACTTGGGCGGAAAACATCATGACGATAACAATGCATTTTGGAAAAGGTTCTTGGCTCATGCCAAAGAAATTATTAACGTCTTAACCGAACAAGGAAATAATCCATTTGAAGAAACCGATTTGGTGTCAATAGGAAGCTCCAAACTAATTCTAAGTGTAGAAGCTGTCAAGTGTGTTACTCAAGCATAATACTGTAGGACTAAAACAGAATGATGAATATGTCGTGTCCCGTCTCGATCAAGTTCCAAATTAAATTCATGAAATTATTCCTCGAACCAATATTCACATCTTCAAAACTAGAAAAAGAAAAAAAGATAAGGCAAAGTCCAAGATTGCTAACTTGCGTAAAGACTCCAACTTGTTCTACAAATTGTATGTCGCTTCTGTATTATCTCCAGGAGGATCATACCGATCTATGGACAACAGTTCCAGAAGTTTCAAAAGACATCGAATAACTTACCTCTTGTACTTGCCGTAAGCGATGCACATCTTGTAAATGTGTTAAAATGGGAATGCGATGTACGAAATTTTTTGTATTTGAAGGACAGTGCTCCGACAGTGATCGGTAATTGCAAGTGAATTTACACTAACCGTTTAGATATTATTGCATACGACAGAAAGATATTATTTTATTTGGATATTATGACTGAAATTAGTATATTTGATAATGTATAGGATATGGATTATGATATTAAATTGAAATGATATTGTACTGTACTCTGTACATTCTGTTTTTCTCATTTTTGTACTTAATGTTTGAAATTTATCTTACAGTTATGTCTTAAGTGTGCCTTATATCACTGATTTTAAAACATATACAATTGGAAAGCGCATTTTCTCCTGATTAATAATCACTAACAATATAGGTTAATATCAAAATACAAACCCGAGTTATATAGGGAAATGTAGAAGAGTGTCACCCAACTTTGGCGACCATATTGATTACGTCATCAACATCACTAGAGGGCCAGGAAAATTTGTGTCCCGGGCTTTTTAGACTCGTCTACCCATGTACTATCTTAATCCAAAGGGGCGCATTGGTTGCCAAATGTGAAATATTTTGGTATAATTTTCAGCTAACTCACCCCACTATATAAAAAGTAAACCAGTTTTACATTTTGTAACGTTATGCTAAGGGGTGAAAATGTAGGAAAAACCCCATTAAAATTGTAAATATTAATTGAATATTAATGGGAACGTGAAATTTGGTAGAAATATTGATCAATAGGGGCTAGAGGCGAACTAAGAAAGGATTTAAAAATATTTAGCCTTTAAGGGATGAAACAACCCCTAAAACAATAAACATAATTTGTTATACTTTCCTTAAAGCAAGAAAGCTGAAATTTTATACATTTATTGATTTTATTCCTTACAAGATACATATAAAAAAATAAACCAGTTTTACATTTTATCACGTTCTACTTAGGGGCAAACATTTAGTAACAACCCATATAACTATAAATATTAATTTAATACCGCTAAGGAACATGAAATATTTGGTTCACATATTGCTCATAGGCGCTATAGGCGCACTAAGATAGGATTTTAAAATATTTGGCTTTTAAGGGTTGAAACATCCCCTAAAACAATATATGTTGTTTATATACTTTCCTTAAAGCTGAAATTGTGTACATATATTTCTTACAAAACACATATGAAAAATGAATGAGTTTAACATTTTGTTACATGCTGCTAGGAGTGAAAATGTGTTAACAACCCCTAAATCAATAATTATTAATATTCATACATTCCTTAAAACTAGAGAACTGACATTTTTTACATTTATTTCTTACACGATACACATAAAAAGTAAACCAGTTTTACATTTCGTTACATGCTGCTAAGGGTTGAAAATGTAATAACAAACACTAAAAACAATCAATACTAATTGGTATTATTTCCTTAAAGCTAGGGAGCTGAAATTTGGCACTTATTATTTTAAGAAAATATTTAAGACGTAAGCTGATCAAAACTATTCCGATCAATGCATTCGCATATTAAAGACGCATATGGGTGATCTGCAAACATCTAGCTAAGATTGTGATATACCAATCTGTAGATTTAGCGGTTGAAAAAGAAGACGCTCTTCACTCTGAATTTTATATTTTTTTATTTATTTAGCTCACATAGCATGACAAAGACGATTGATGGGCAGCCAGTGAACAATAAATACCAAAGTAATTGAATATAAATGTGATAATTCACTTTTGTGAAATAATAGATGAAAGAAAATGAGAGAAAACTATGACAATTAATTATGAATCGTGGTGATGCAACAAACAAATTCCTTGTAGCGAATCACCGGTATTCAGCTAGTTTAAGTATATTTTCAATTATCAGTAAATCTACAGAACATTATATTTAATATATGTTCTCACATTATACATTACACATTTTTATTCCATTTTAAGCGTGTATATAATCTAATTATATCAAATTATAAATAATCAGTATGAAAATTGACCATATTCCATTTGTGTAATTTAAAATAGAGTAAAGTCTTTAGCTTTGGCTAAAAAAATATAATATGGTTTTAAATTTCCTAAAATTTATAAGATATTGTAGAAACTTAAAAAAAAAAAATTGTTAATTATTTTAAATTGTTAATTATCTTAAAAAGTGTTAATTTAAAAAAAATTATGATTTCCTTTCTGTCTATCAGATTTAAAATGCTTAATTAAAGGTTATAAATTTTCCATTTAAAAAAGTTATGGAAAAATCCTCAAATAATAATAAAATTAATATAATTGTACTGGCAATGTACTTACCGATTTTCTGTATTAACGAATCCAACAAAGAAAATTCAACATTCTTATCTATATCATGAGTCATTTTCTATGTATATAGTAAATCACATGAAAAGAGGTGGCGAAATATTTATATCAGAAATTTTAGTACTATTAAAAAATAAGGCAATCGTTTTAAATTATATTTCCGACTTATTCAAACTAACTGTTAATTTATTCAAATGATACTAAAAGTATTCAAACGGCCAAATAAAAATCGTTAAAACCCTCATCGATGTACAATATACTCGAAGTTACTATGAGTAAACAGCCTATGGGCTAGTTAGTTCTGAGTAATCACAGGTAGCAGCACACAACAACGTTCCTCGATGACCACACCAACACAATATCAAATATTTAAAGCAGAAGACTGTTAGATCAGTCGACGATTCACACTATACTCACACTTTAAGGTGATAAAAACAGATACTGCACTTTGATCTTAGCCAAGAGGCCAAGAAGCGATACTATTATAAAATTATAAGGCACTTTGAGTAACCAGTTAAAACGTTTCTAGTCTGTAATAGCGCAAAGTTTGTATAAATTGTAATTTTTTATACCGTTTGCGGTAAGAAAGAGCACGGTTTCCGGGCGAATTGCCTTCAGGCCCGTTACTAGCTACATTTTAACATGGAAGCACGCGTTTACTTGTCTATATGTACTATGAATTGCCTATTACCTTTCCACGCTCTGACTTGTGTCTATGCAAAAAGTTCATGACTCGAGATTTCAGAAAAATAGTTAAGCGAAAGTGCTCAACGGGATAATAAAAGTTATCACTTCAAAAATTGTTGTATCAGGAAATGTCGGGGTGGGCTGCAACCCGGTAAGCCCACCCCCTGCCTACGTAGGTATAATGCCCACCCCCTGCACGTGCCTGGTATAATGTATCTTTCTTTATACTTGATTTTACATGGACTTGGGGAATAATTATACACTTAGCCCATAGCTTTACCTCAAAAACTGGGGAAAGCTGGCTTCCAAAATAATAATACAAACATAAGTTACAACTATGGCCAAGGGGTACAGACTGGGCTCACAATTATATGAATTTTAGGTTTCCATACCTCAAAAGGAAATAACAGAAAACTCATAGGATCATAAGTGTGTCCCTTTTCTTATAAATAAAAATCTGAACAAGAATTAACCAACATAATATATAAGTATGATTACCTTTCCAGTTTGAACTATAATTAGGTAACTCAAAAGTAGGCTTTGAAATTGCCATAGATAGTCAGTTCCGATTTCGTTAAATTTTTTATAAAATATTATTATTATTAAACCTTTTATTATTATAAAATATTATTATTTAAACTTTCATGACAGTGAGTATTTATTGAATTGTCAGTAAAATTCAACTCCAGCTATTGACTTTGGCTTTTTTAATGTGATATTATACATCTTTTATTATTCCTGTTGAAACAAAGTGAAAAAAAATCTTGTGCAATCATATTATTAGCACAGCCTGTGAAAATTATGTAAGCAGTGTTTGAATACATAATCTAATAATAAATATTATTTGTTTTATAGACGTTCTGCAGACTGCACAAATAAAAGAAGGAAAAAAGCTTATTCTTTCTTTGTCGTACAGCTCCTTTGAAGAAGAATCGCTTCTAGGTCAGCTCTCATGATGAGCTGAAAAATTGTGGACAACTTTGGTTATGGCCTGAAGTGAATTATTGTAAAAATGTAGATTTACTTTTATAACAATTTTTATCAAAAAAGATAGTTATGCAAATTGAAAACAAGATGGATATGTCTGAAGGAAAGTCTAGCTCTTGTACAGAAAATGATAATTTTTTATCATGTTTGTATAATTCTAAAGAAGAGTTTGAAAAAGAATACAAAAATAAATATATAAAAAAAAACAAAGTTAAAGGCTTATATCTTGATATTTTATCTAAACTTGAAAGTTCAATGATGTCTGATAATCTTGATGGTTTTATGAATTTTAGTACTTTGATTGCCTACATGACTAGTGTAGAAAACCGTGAAGCTCTGAAAGTATATTATGATAATCCCAGCAATCCTATTAGATGTTCTAACTTAATTATCTTAGCTTCTAAGTACAAACAAGTAAAACTAGTAGAATATCTATTTGACAACCAAGGTACACTTTTAAATAATTTGTCTGTTAATATTGGCAGAAGTTCTATACTACCTAGTGATGTAGATGAAGCATGTCACAATGCATTTTATTATGCCATTCGCTCTGGCGATATAATTTTACTTGATACACTTATTACAAAATGGCCGGGCAAGTATTTTGATGTCCATTTGGAGGAATTGGATGATGTCCTATCAAAGGCGTATGAAGACTTAAGATTAAACAATGTGCTCTTGACTGATGAAATTATACTTTATGTTGAAGAAAAGATAATCCATCTTCGTATTTTCTCTGACAATTTTACCCAAGTTAAACCTGTTAAATCATCTCTAGAGAACATTAGAGAAAGAATAAAGCTAATACTGGAGAACACAGCTTTATTGAGGTTAAATGCCAATGAAGTTAATGAAAAGTTTTTATTCTTAGTAGCATTTATCGCACAAAATATCCATTTACTAAAACAACAATTAAAATTTACTTATGACAAGTTACCTTGGGAAGAAATGGAATTTTGTCTGATTAGTTTTGTTTCATCTTACATTAAACAGGAAGAAATGAACCTATTTTACCATGCTGTGTTAAATAAAAGAAAAATTCTCAATCATTTAGAAAATTTTGTGAAACAACTTGAACATGAAGAAACTATTATAGAACATATTGATGTAGATAAACTTTCTACTCTTCCAAAAATAAAACGTGACGAAGTAGTTAAAAAGATTATTAATAGTCATCCTCAGTTTGAAGAGTTATATAATGATTATAATCAAATTAGTGACATCTATTCTTTAACAAAAATAAGTTGTTATAGTAAGTTAGCCATATCAGCTAGTCCATATTTAACAAAAGGCCATAATATAATTATGAGAACTTTACAAGTTATTGGAGAGTTTTTAAAAAATACTTTAGAATCTCCTAAATTATCAAGAACTACAAGTGAGCTATTACTTTTATCACTATCAGCAGAATCGAGGCAAGTTATTTTAGATTTGCGTGATTCATTATCACATTTTCAATCCCTTTCTTTTAGAATAGAAATTGAGGAAAAAATGAAAATAAATTATTTTATCATTAAAAAAGATATACAAGAAGTTGAAAGCATCATTATTAATATTCTTTTCAAAAATAAAATAAAAATGATTAGAATACTTCTAGAAAAAATTATTGATTATGACAATGTGGATGATGTAAAACATGTTTGTGAAATACTTAATAATGCTCAATTAAATAAGCTAGAATCAGAAAGTCTTACATCAGTGGGTCATGAAACAATTCAAACCCTAATCGAAAAACTAAAGAACCGTATACAAACTAAGTACAACTCAAATTATTCAGCAGAACTTTTAACTGAGGTGAATAATATAATAAATCTTGAAATACGTCAATCGGAAAATTACTTTTTAAATTATTCAATTGCATTTGATTTACTAAAACGCTTACATCTATGCGTAAATAATGTCCCAGTTAATACAAATGTTATACAAATCTCAAAATTCATTGCCAATAAGGTATTACATTATATTACTCCAAAAATAAATCTTAAAAGACACAAAGAAATTAGCGATGTATTATCAAACTTTGTTCACAGTGTTAAATTAGAAACAGACTTTAATATTGATGAAATAAAAAGATTAAGCTGTAAAATATTGTGGATTGTTCAATTTGAAGTGGGAAATATCAAAAGTTTGGTGAATCTTAGAGACATGTTGAAAATAAAAAGAAGTTGTGTCAAAACCGAGCCTAAGGATATAAAAGACAGTAAAGAAAACAAGGACAAATATTTTACAACTCAACTTGTTTCAAAATTATCAATGCTAAAAAGTATTTTGGACGAAAATAAAATGAATAATAATTCAGTTGAACATTTTTATAAGTATATGCAAGATAAAGACTTACAAGCAGCAATAGAAATGCTAGTTCTGGATATTATGTCCATTTTAGGTTCTTCAAGAAACTGCCTTGAAGATAATGTTCTTTTTTCAATTGATTTTTCTCCATTATTATTAGGAAATGTCTTACACAACTACTTGGCACACGATAACGCCTTCTTCAATATATTATTATCTGACCCTTCATTAGCAGTTATTTTAAATGCCAGGATACTTTCTGCAGAAAGTGAAATAATTAATGGAAAGAAAACAATTGGTAAACCAGTGAAGGATGATACTTTAAAGTTAAAATATAGGTTTAGCAATGGCTTAGTCACCATTACAAATAAGGAACATATGTTTGCTGTTGCAGAAGAAGGAAATTTAGATGGCTTGAAAAATTGTCTTAAAACTGGAGCAGATATCAATGCTAGAAGTGTTAATTCCTGGACAATATTGCACTTTGCTGCCAAAGGATGTAGTCTTGAGGTTTTCAAATTTATCCTAGATCAAAATTTACAGGTTAATGCAAACGATATTAACAACCAAAGTTTGTTGCACATAGCCGCTGCATATGGAAGGGAAAATATTGCTGAATTTTTATTAAGTGAACAAAATTTTTATGTTGATGATGTTGATAGTAATGGCAGAACTCCTCTTCATATGGCAGCTATCAATGGTCATGTGGGTATTCTTGAGATTTTATTAAATCATAAAGCCAGTACTACTATTAAAGATTCATACAGCTTTACCCCTTTACACTATGCGATAGGAAACAGCTATGTAGATATTGTTATAATTCTCTTAAGAAAAGAGCAAAATGTTGATGCCAATACAGTTACTGGAGGGTTCACACCGTTACATATAGCTTCAGAATGGGGTTACCTGGAGATAGTAGAAGTCTTACTTAAAAATAAATCAAATGTTAATGCAAAGAATGACAAAAACTGTACTTCTCTACATTTAGCAGCAATAAATGGAGGCTTGGAAGTATTCAAAATTTTAATATTAAATGGTGCAGAAGTAAATGCTACAGCGAATGATGGTTGTTCACCATTATACTATGCAGTAGAACATGGACACGAAAAAATAGTTAATGTACTAATAGAACATGGAGTTGATTTAAATGTTGAGAACACATACAATTGTTTTACACCTTTACATATTGCAGCAAAATATGGATTTGAAAATATCATAAAAACTTTACTGAAAAATAAAGCTGATGATAATATTCCGGCATATGGTGGAGTAACCCCTCTGGACTTGGCAACTCAACATGGTCATATAGGAATAGTTAATGTTCTCCTTCAATATGGTACTTGTCTTAGTTTGGAAAATACAAAATACTTAACGCATTTGTTGCATATTGCAGTGTTTAATAATCATAGGGAAATATCAGAACTTCTGATAAAATATAAAGCTGAAGTAAGTGGTGGAAGTAAAATGTTTCTACATTTAGCCATTAGAAATGATAGCAAAGAAATTGTTGATTTATTAATAAAAAACAAAGCTTATGTAAATGCTAAGGATACTGAAGGTTATGCACCTTTACATATAGCTGTTATGTATGGGAAAAGAGATGTAGTCGATCTATTAATAAGAAATAAAGCTGAAGTTGATCTTATAGCAAATAACAGGCAAACACCACTGCACATAGCTTCCATGAATGTCCAAGAGATTGTTGAAATGCTAATACAAAACAAAGCTAACATAAATTTGAAAGATATCAAAGGATTTACTCCACTTCATGTGGCTGTTTTTTCAAGAAAAAAGATATTATCAGTACATTTATAAAAAATCATGCTAAAATTAACATTAAAGATGCTAAAGGTAATACACCATTGCATGTTGCATTGCAAGCTAGTTGTAAACAAGACCATGAACCAAACCCGGATGACATTTGTAATGGAGACCAAACACAAGAATCTTCACTCGGCAGATGTAGCTGGACTGAAATTGTAGAACTGTTGATTCAAAACGGAGCAAATATTAACGAAGAAAATAAATTTCATGAAACACCAATACTATTAGCTGTTTCAAGTAACTGTGAACAAATCGTTAAATTGTTGATATCAAATGGGGCTAATGTTACTAATGACCGACTTATACCAATAGCAATATCGTTAGGAAATGTGGATATTGTGAACACTTTGGTATTAAATAAAGCACCTGTTAATACAATAGATCGTAATGGTAATACACCATTACATAATGCTGTACTTAAGGGAGAAAAGAAGATAGTTAATTTGTTAATGACAAAAGGAGCAAACGTTAATGCAAAAACCAATGTTTATTACACACCTTTACATTATGCAGCAATTAAAGGCTACGAAGAAATCGTTGCAATTTTGATAGAAAATGGCGCAGATGTTAACTCTCTCGCCATGGACAGAAAAACACCGCTACACGTTTCTTCTCATAGTATTAATATAGTTAAAACTTTACTAAAGAATGGTGCTGAAATTCACAGAAAGGATTTTAAGAATAGAACAGCTGCAGAGTTAGCAGCTTCATCCGGCAGATTACAAGTGGTTAAAACATTATTAGAACACACTAAAGTAGATATTAACTCAAAAGGAAATGGTGGATTCACAATGTTACATCTTGCTGTACAAGCTGGTAGCGTAGACACAACTAAATATTTGGTAAAGTATGGAGCGGATATCAATGTAATAGACTCTTCTGGTTTAAAACCCGCACACATAGCATGCAGGGATGGTCATACAAAAATTGTAAAATATTTTCTTGACGTAGGATTAAGTGTCAATGATCTTGGACATCAAAATCAGTCATTATTGCATTACTCTGCTTTTAATGGTCAGAGAGCAATTGTGGAATTCCTTATAAAACAAGGAGCCGACATTAATGCTAAAGACATCCACGCAGCAACACCTCTACATGGAGCTGCTATGTTTGGTCATTTTGATGTTGTTAAACTTTTATTAACACATGGTGCAATGTATGACACTGTTGATTGCAATTCTAAGAAACCATCGGAAATTTCAATCAGTAAACCTATAATTGATTTATTATTTTCAACTGATAAATTATTTGAAGCCGTAAAAAGTAATGAAATTTCAGTAATTGATAAGGTCATCATGGCAGTTAGTGTTCCTAATGTAAAAAATGCTAATTTTCAAACACCATTACACATTGCTACTTGGAAAGGTTATGATGAGGGTGTTAAGAAATTATTGCAATATGGAGCCAACCCTAATGTAGTTTGTGATAAGAAGTATACACCTCTGCATTTTGCTGCTAAGTTTTCTCATTTAAAGATTGTAATAGCTTTGTTATCAAAAGGTGCCATATATAACTTTGTGACTACTACTGGTAAAGTACCATTAGATTTTGTTACAAATGAAAACATACGAAATGTATTTGAATTGATAAAAGATTCCTTTAATAAATTGAAAAATGGCAACTGTACTGTTATAAATGATCTAAAAATTATACAATGTACAGACACATTACAGGCAGTTATGAATGCTAAAGATGAAGGCAATAAAACATTAATAATGTGTGCGATTGATAATAATTTCAAAAAAATTGAGCAGTTAAAACGAATAGGACAGCCAGATGATATTTTCATTGATATTGATACACTATGTTTACAAGAAAGGTATGATGAAGCAATAACATTATTACGAGCGGTATTGAAAAGACAAAGAGAAATTTTTAAACAAGATAGGCTTGTTGTTGTAGATATAATTGTTAAGCTTGCTGGGTTACTGTATGCGCAACAAAACTATGAGGAAGCTTTAAAAAACTATAATGAAGTATTCTTTCTACAAAAAGCTCTCCTAGGACCAAATCATCTCGACACTTTGAATTCTCAGAACAACGTAGCAAACCTACTATTTGCTCAAGGTCAATTCAGACTTGCTCTTATAAACTACAGAGAAAGTTTTGAAAAAAGAAAAGCTATTTTAGGGCCGAATCACCCAGATATTTTACATACTGAGAGTATAATGCAAGCAATCAATAAGAGCCTGAATCTAAGTGCCTAAGAAGAAAAACAAAACTTTCTAAATTAAATCTTGTTTTTAAGTTAAGCAGAAAATCTTTAACAGATTTCAGTAATTTAGTAGTCTACAATATTGTTTATTTTTCTGAAAATTAAATTTTTGTTGATCTTTAAATTTGTAAATGTATGTTTGTCAAGAGCAATAGGTTGAAATTTTATTTGCAATCAATTGGTTTAAATCATAGGCATGCACAGGATACGGTGCCCCAATCTTTAGACATTGATATTTAAAAAAATATTCCAGAAACATGTAGGGCTACAATAAATACACCAATGCCTTAAAATCTCAGATGTTTTTAATTATTAACTAGTGCTGGTCTTAAGCATTTTTAAGTATAATCAAACAATACCTCTACATTCAATCACCACCATAATATAGAAGGTTTACAATTGCAAGGATTGTTTGAATTTTTGTGGAATTTCGTTGTTGGAATATAATTTAACTCAACTTCATGCTTTTACTTTCACATTATTGATTACAATTACAAGAAATCTAACATCAATACATAATATAGGCTATTATAAGATTTTAGCAAATAATAAAACAAAATTTAAAGCTCTTCGAAATAATAAAAAAACTGCTGAGTAAGACATTTGCTAAAACTAGCTATCTACATTAAAGCTTTTACTGTGGGTTTACATTAATTCAAACCTGTCTTTTAATGAACTTATTGCTCTGTTACGTGTCAAGTACAATATAAAAGAAATTGACAGTGATAAAGGTGTTTACCACCCTCAATTGGATTCTTTGCCGTTTCCGTGGAAGAATTTCCTTCTGATTTTCTTGGATGGACTTTTTCAAAATCAGCTGTGACTTCATTTTTTCTGCAAGGTCATTGGAATCTGCAGCTACACTGAAGATTCCACCAGATCTCAGCTTCCCAGAAAGTTGTGAATAATTTTCTTAAGATTCAAAGCAGGTCAGTGGCGGATCCAGGGCATCATTTTGGGAGTGGAACTTTTTGGGTGGTTCCACAGAGGATATGTAGTTTGAAATTATCAAACTAAAAATAACCAATTTGGGAGCATTTTCATGTTAAAATTTTCCTTCAGTATTTTTATGTTTTTTACTTTCTCCCCCTATACCATAGTATACGGAGAAAGTATTGTATTCGTCAAAATTTTCGAGTTTGAGATTTTGGTGGAAATATCCGTTTTGGGTCCACCTGAACCTAAAAAAGTGGTTTTCGGAGTGATGTCTGTGTGTGTGTCTGTGTGGATGTTATCAGACCTAGAGCCTAAACCAGTCGTCCGATTTTGATGAAATTTGGTATGGAGGTACTAATCCACGGTATCTCCAGGTTTTTTTTCATTTTTGTGGATTTTTTATTTTTAAGGGTAATTTTCCCATAAAAACCCTTAAAATAATGGAAAAATCATTTTTTTTCAAAAACAGCTCTAACGATTTTGATTAAAATTTTATAGTTTATTAGGGACCTAAAGTTCTATAAACTATAAAATTTTAATCAAAATCGTTCGAGCCGTTTTTGAGAAAAGTTGGTTTTTCCGTTATTTTATGGATTTTTATGGGAAAACAACTTTAATACAAAATCACCTCTCCTACCCCACCCTACAAGTCACCGTGAATCTGTTTAATAATTTAAATATGTTTGTGAGAAAGTATGTTCCAGTTCCTGGTACCGTTTATTTAAATCTTACTATTCAGATTTTGTGTAATAGTTGAATAGTAAACCTTTTAATTATTTGAACAGAACTACAGATGTTTAAAGAGTAGACTAATAATAGAAAAAGTTTACAAATTTGTCTTCAAAGAAACAAGCTTGGTACTAATTATAAATGAAAAACTTATTATGTTAAATTATTATGTTGTGACTTTTTAGCTTAAAATAACAACATTTGAAGTTCAATTTATATTTCGTGTACTTAGGCCTAAAATGCTATAGAGAAAGTCGTTTCCTCCTTATTTTTTGTATCCCTCAATCACTTGGTTGGGTTCAATAGGTAGGCTGTATCGTGATGTATATATAAGAGAGCCAATTCAACCAACCTTTTCTGAACCATGGTAGTTCTTGTCCACTACTTCAAGTGCCTTAAGGGCCATGTTTTACGGGTGATGTTAGCGCCGCGTTGATAACGCTGAAAACCAGGCGTTAAATTCCCAAGTTATGACGTTGAAAGCGGGTCGTAACAAGTCGTCAACGTGGGACTCTGTCAACGCGGCGTCACTCATTTCCAAGATGGACACCATTCAGTTAGGCTGTCTCTAGGTGTAGTAAAAGTAGTATACAAATTTGAGGAATTGTGTAGGAGGAAGGGTAGACGATGGGGCATTGTCTCACCAACCTCATTCCAGCATTTAGCTTTCAATTATTTATTGCTATAATCCTTTGACTTAACGTCATAAAGAGATGGCTACTGTTCGATAGCGTAAATAATTTTTTCAGTGTCAAACATTTTGTCACTTTGGAGTACACAATAATCATTTTGAAATAAACAATAATAACTAGAACCAGGACAAAGTTGTTACTTCTGACTACTGTGGCCTCTCTGGTCTGCTCTTCGAATGCGTCTGGTTAACGTGGATTTGCCAGCGTTTATAGCGCTCGTATAACATGGACCACGGAAGTTCCATTTACCCAATAAACCGACGTTAACAGCGCTCGTAAAACATGGCCTAAGGAAGAAATGACAGTTCCGCACTTGCACTGCTGACTGGCAAGGTACACAGAACTTGAATAAGCGTGTGGATGATGGAGAAAACATCTCTGTCACAAATATTTAGTATTGCTGGGTAAAAAAAACATGAATTTCATGTAAGATAAAAGTTGCATAGTCCTATATTGATTACTGTAGTTAATTTTGGCATGGGCTCTTTTGATATTCTTGCAAAGAATTATACACTGTACAATACGTTATACCATAACCTATACTGTACTTTGTTGGAAGCGCGAGTTAAAAACGAATATATCTAAGACCTGAATTAAAAAAAGTGATTACATTGTAATTCTCAAAGCAACACTGCATTATTTTATTACTTCTTTATCTGTACATCTTTGAAAGTATTGTTTAGATAACATAATTAATTATGCGTATATTCTCAATTTTGTAAAAAGAATAATATAGATTATCAAATTCAAAAAATTATGCCTACTAAACGGACTGTTGATGGATAATTCCGAGAACCATAGTCTAAGACTGGCCAATAGATCCTACTCGCGCCGCGCAGTCGTTTGGAAGTTTTACCGCAGCGCTTCAGCATAGACTGATAAAACAAGGACTCGAGTTCAAAATATCGGCTGGTTGTAATTCAATATTTGTGACTTTTTAGACGTAATGTGATTGTATTTTGTACCTAAGATATTTGCCAACAAAATGTATACCTGGCTTCCTACTTATTTTTTTTTTTTGGTTTGGGGGGGACGCCCCCCCCCCCCCCTGTGGATCCGCCACTGAGACAGGTTAATGTTAAATCTAAACATGAACTACTGCAACACAACAAAGAAATTTGAAATTATGTAGTATATTGCTACACTAAAGTTAATGTTTCTTATCAAAGTGTCCAGAAATCTTAGTACACTGCTTCATATACCGTTTCTATCTCATACCTAACAAGTCATAAAACCTCAATTCTATTCTCCCAGTGACTACTGCTCAAAGGTTTGATTGTTAGTACTGATATGTGTTTAGGCGTTCCACCGATATGTTGAAATGCAACACCTCTTGGACAATATGAAAATCTACTGCTAGAGGGCATGACAAGACTGAAATATTGATGGTTAGATTTAGTGTGTAACTTCCATATGGCACAAAAACGACTAAGCCATCAGTTTTGTTGGACACCAACCAGTTTTGCTTTCATATTTGAGTTATCGTAATCTTACCACTGCACAAGCTTGATATTTTACTCTACCACTAATAATATTTTACTGAATTAATAAACAAATTTTTCTGGTAAAGCCTATTGCTGATTTTTTTTTGTGGTGTCTTCACCATGTCACATTGCCCTAAATGCCTGCATACTTTTCTTACACTTTCGTTCAGCCCTGTTATTGAGAGATAATTCTTTGAGTGTATATTTTAATCAATTGCGATATTATTACAGCATTTTGAATTAGAACTAGAAAAGAGTTCTTTATGACCTTAAAGTAGGTCCTTTTTCTGTTTATCAATCTCTCTTTTTTACACACACAACTGTTTTCTGTCCTGTCTTAATTTTAAATCTTAAATTTATTTCCTAAGGGGATTATATTGTCACGAAATTGCCACATTCATGACTATGAAACCAGAATTTGTTACTCTTTGAGATAAGTTATGATTTAAGAGAAATTAGACATTTATTGTTTAAGTTGTTTTTAAACCTTCAAGATTTATTTTAACCTTTTATTCCAGATTTTAATCTATGTACAGTATCTCTAAGATTTGTCTAAAATCTAAGATTTTAATGTTTCACAGATTATTACCTTATATTCTCTGTGATTGATTGCAAGGAATACAGTAATTGAACCTTTATGCATTTTTAGAAACTTAGTTTAATTTAATTTTAGAATTTCTGAATGACTTAGTTGTAATATAATAAATTATGGAGTCCAGTTGTATTACTATACAGTTTATTTTATAGGGCTAATATGAGAAACCATGTGTTTAATTTTAGTTACTATTAAAATTTATGTTTAAAAATTGTTAATTTTTGTTAAAGGTTCAAGTTCATCTCATAATGTTACATTTTAATAAATCAATGATAAGTACCTAAGTATGCAAGTTCTTGAAACTATAATGTAGTTTATTTTATATATATTTTTTAAAATAATTTTGTTTTACTCTTTGTAATGTGTTTGTCATAGGTTGCATATCATATATTTTTGTTTTAAAATATTTTCAAATGTTAAATTTTGGTTACATAGAATACAATTTAAAATTATTGTTACCTGTAGGGTAATCTAAGATTATGGTTGTACTACTATGCTGTTGGGCTTGGGTGTTTCATTGATCTTTTCAAATATTAAACTGAAAGTAAGGCTTTCATTATACTATTTAGAGTTTTTATAACTTTTGGAAGTGAATGAATAATTGGATTTTATTGTGGCCAAAATTAGGAATGCAAACTCTTCTCCTCCATCTAACGCTTTATTATTATACATTATTTATTTATATGTAGGCCTATTTATGTTTACAATATTTTAAAAAGAGAAAGAAAATAAATCAATAAAACAATTTCAGTGAAAATAAAAATATTAACATTAAATTAAAACAAAATTAAGATTAAGAATTTGTATTTGCCAATACAGACATGTTTGTACGGTACAATGCACACACTAAGCACTCAAACATAGTAAGTAATAAAAACATTTCAAGCTTCAAGGGAGTAATTAAGGAAGCTTCATCAAACTTATAAATACAATTTTGTATAACTTTCAAAACTCAGCAAGTCTTGAGGACACAAGAGAACTTGTGGCATTTTCAAAAATAATAAAAATTTTTAACCTTATTTCTGAAAAAAAAATATCAAATATTTCTTTTTATAAACAATTTATGTAGAAATACATATTAAATAACTTAATGTTCTTATAATTATTTCATTTTGAATTATTAAACAAATATTAGCGTAGGTTTTTTTTCCTTCATCAATTCCTGTGACCACAGAGAAGAGATTTACGCTCTGCTAAAAAGATTTACTTGAAAATCTGGAAATTAATTGTTACCACTATACTCCGCATGGCTCTAATTACAACTGAGATAATGTTGCTAATTTTACAGTAAGGACCATGGGGAAGGGAGTCTTCTACTTCCTGAGGAATAATTAATTGTTCAATGTGGCACACTGGAGTTTTTTACTCAAATGCATTAAACATTTTCTACTCCAGTTATACATCTGTGCGACTTTGCGGGTGAGTGTAACTTCTTTTGAACGATCATTCTCCATTCTAAAAAGAATAAAGAAATATCTGGATAATATGGTTGGAATGAAAGAGCTTGTTAAATCGTTTTCTTATACGAGATAATAAAGAAGATGTCTTTTAACGTCATTACTTAATTCTCATAAAATTTTAATTCATTTTGTTATTATAAGGTTTTGAGTTCAGTTTCACCTTAATTTTGTTATTTGTGTGTGTTTTTATTACTATCTGGAACTATTCTAAAATAATTTCACTTTGGTCTTTACTCTTTACATAAAGAAGGTGGCTTCCTAAATTCTCCCAGGGGTGGCCCAGAATTTATATATCCGGCCCTGACTAAGACTAAGAGTTTTTATACTGCCCGACTACCAATTTTCTTCGAGAAATATAGGAGAGAAAAATAGTAATAAATAGACGGATGTCCTCCTAACAGACAATGTAAACTTTTATGATTATATGGTTAATATTAGTTATTAAAATATCTATAGTTTGAATAAGCTAACTTAAATTAAATTTGCAATTTTGTATAACGTACAATCTAAGTTTACCATTATGGTAAATTCATATTATTTTGTAGCCTACTTTTATTTTAAAATATATCTATTGCTAACCATACTTTGTCTAATAAACAATTTTTGAAAAATAATGTTTGTCAGTTGGTGTTACTTTGACCCTTACATGTTGAGGATGTACATTTCAAACTTAAGGATCTGCTGTAGAGGATCAACACATTTTCAATTTACCATAAGAGCAGTTTAATGGTAAATAATACATTTTTCATCGATGTCCACTTTCAGGAATATAATTGTAGCAGACTGGAAACTACTTAATCATTATGATAAATACTCTTTTTTTATATTTTCGACTAACAATAACGTACTCAGGGCATTAGAGAAGTATGGAAACTGATTAATATTTCAAGAACCTAAATGCAAATAAATCAGAAAAGTGAAAGTTTGACATCTGTAGTCTTGAAAATTTTACCAAAATATTAGTTATAACCGCAGTACATCAGTACATATACAATCTAGTGATCTGCAGGCACCTCTCATTTCTGGGCCAAACCCAGTACCACAAGGTCTTGGTGGGCCCTTCCTCTTAAATTTTAATCAAATGCATATGAATTTAAGAGCAAATGATTAAAATATGAAAGGAACTTTAAATCAGGACAAAGATCTCACTACCATAATTGTTAGTTAGAAAATGTTATTAAAAAAGGGAATTTTAATTTGCCCCTAAAATTGTAATTCTGAATAATAGCAAGAAACAAATATGATATTCAGGAATAAATATTTCTTTAAGCTCTTGCAAAGTTCAAGCAGAGTACATTACAACAATTTAAATTTTTGATCTGTAGTCGAGTTAGTTTGAAGACACCCTTTTAAAGAACGGTTTTAGTATTTTCAGAGCTTGCACAATCAATTCTTCCAAAACTATGTCATGTGAATCTCTTAGATTTTGATTTCATTGCCGATTTACTTCCAGAGACGAGCCATTACTTTGTATTATAAAGATGTTTTCATCTCTGCAAAAAAAAAAAAAAAAAAAAAAAAAAAACTGTGCTAGAAAATAGCTGTAACAAGGTCATCAAATAATGAAAAAATGTATTTTAAAATCAAGCTTTTGGATTTTACTACATTGTCCTGTAGTGAATAATTTATTTCCAAGCCTTTTCATGGCAGTGTTGAAAAACAATACTTTTTTGAATAGTGTTTTACCAATAGCCCAATTGAATCTATTTTCTAAAACCACTAATTCTCTGACTGACTTTTGAGGGTTAGTTGCACTTCTTAAAACAAAACCAGTTCTAACTCAAATAGGAAAATAAAGAGCAAATTTTCTAAATGTTGAATTTCTTAATTTGGGTTTAAAACTAACTTCAAGTGTCCATTGTAGAACAGTATATAGGGGAGAGTGGGGGAATACCACGCACAGGGTAATGACACGCAGTCAATATTTGGTTTCTACAGACAAGTACAGCGACCTTGAGTAGCATGGTTGCCAACCTTTATGCTTGCCTAATGCAGACACGCTCAATCCCGCCATTTCGTAGTGTCTTTGTGAGAGTGCTGGTTATAACAAAGTTTTTGGTGGTTTTGTTATAATTTTGTAGTCTACAATATTTGAAGGTAACGGTAATAATAAACAAAATAATTATATTATTGAGTATATTTCTGATATGTGTAATATTTAAGCTATATTATAAGCCTAGGTTTAATAACTTATTTCAAACAAGACCTGTGTTTGAGGTTATTTTTTTCCCCGAATACACTGTGGGGTAATCACACGCGGTCACCACAGTGCGTGATATTCCCCCAACTGACATGCGTGGTATTCCCCCATCCGTACAAATACTTTTTATGTTTAACAGCATAGTTTTTTTTTTTTCATTGTAGATGCCAAGACATTACAAGTGAACTACCGAAAAAGCCTCCTGGACTCCTGAACAGCTTAAACAAGCAATAGCAGCTGTTCAATCAGAAAGAAAAATCCGAGAGGTAGGGAGGCTTTCGGAATTCACGAGGCAACTATCCGCACAAAAATGAAGTCTGGAAATATCAGCGAAATAAAACTTGGTAGGAATGCCACTTTTTCAGAACAACAAGAAAAGGAACTTGCAGACCATGGCGAAATTGTTTTATGGTATTGTAGTGTTGTGGATGAATAAAAGACTTAGAACCTTTTAAGTATATAAGGCTTTTACTAACTTTAAACTATACCTACAGAAACTGATCTTCAGAATAAAATAGGCCTACATATTATAATGAAATCTAACAAACTATAAACAGTCATTGGTTGCTATGGCAACCAATCATGTGTGCAATAATAATTGTTTCTATAACATTCATCACATTCTCCCCTCCCAAAAAAAAGTTATTCACAAAACATAGTCCCCTAAATATTTTGGAAGTTTTCTGGTTCTTTTGGGTCTTTCGAAGTTTTCATTTTCTGATTCAATTTGATGTTGGTTTTGTGAGTTTATAGAACTCTGACTTTCTCTTGACGGTGGATAATTTTCTTGAAATCTTAAAAACGTTGAGGGTGAATCAGAGGTAGTTGTAGGGATTGTCATGGAGTGAGGTAGTGTAGTATCTTGTGAGCTAGGCATTGATTCTTCATTTTGAACTAAGTTACCTCTTGGAGCAATTTGTCTCAAGGACACGCTAGTTTCAGTGCCATCTTTTCTTTTGATCCATGCGTAATCAGAGTTTGCTTGGAGTAACTCTGCTTCTTCAACGAGATCATCGTATTTACTCAATCTTGAGTTGTTCTTAACAAGAACTGGACCAGGGTTCAAAAGCCATTCAGGTAGTGTAGTTCCATTTGCTGATCTCCGGTGATAAGAAAAGAACCTTTCATGAGGGGTGCAATTAGTGGCGGTACACAAAAGTGACCTAATGGCATGTAAAGCTTCGTCTAATACTGTTTCCCATTTCGTAACTGGTAGGTCTCTACTTTTAAGGGTTAGGTTGATGGTCCTCCAGATAATGCCATTGTACCGTTCCACTTGTCCATTCCCTCTCGGGTTGTATGGAGTTGAGCGACTAGTAGCGACACCAAGAGAATTAAGGAAAGATGTGATATCATAAGACATAAATGAAGTTCCTCGATCTGAGTGTATGAAAGCAGGTAAACCAGTTAAAAAGAATAGTTTGGTCAAACAGTTAATGACAGTAGCTGAACTTATATCCTGGCAAGGAAAGACAAAGGGAAATCTTGGAAATTCATCGATGATCGTTAAGATATATCTATTTTTAGTTTTAGTGGGGAGCGGTCCTTTAAAGTCTATGTTTAACCTTTCCATAGGTGCCGTAGCTTTGATAAGCTGACCTTGGTATTTACAGAATCTAGGTTTTACCAATGAGCATATACCACACCGGGATGTCATTTGTTTTATGTCTTCAACTGAATAAGGCAAGTTTTTTGACCTTATCCAGTGGAGCATTCTGGTTATTTTAGGGTGGCAGAGAGCCTGGTGAATTTCAAAGAGCTTGTTGCGACTATCCACAGCTCCACAAACTCGAGATAAAGTATCAGCCTTGATATTTTCTATTCCTGGTCTACATATGATATCAAAATCGTACGGAGCTAGTTCGATTCACCATCTCGCAACCTTATCATTTTTTATCTTACTAGATAGTCTCTTGTTGAAGATATAAGAAAGCGCCTGTTGATCTGTGATCAACTTAAATGATTTCCCTATTAAAAACATTTTCCACTTCCTAAGCGACTCCATTATGGCTGAAGCCTCCTTTTCTATAGCAGAATGGGACTTCTCTGCTTTTGAAAGAGTACGAGAGAAAAACGCTACTGGTCTATTATCTTGACTTAATATAGCAGACAGGGCAAAGTTTGAAGCATCGGTTTCGACGGTCAGGGGGCGATCACCCGATATAGTAGTGATTGTAGCATTTGCTATGTCTTTCTTTAAATTTTCAAAATCGTTTAACGCTTTCTGAGATAATGGAAAAGATTTACTATTGATTAGATTTTGAATTTTACATGAAAACCTGGGAATCCATTTTGCATAGTAGGCAAAGAAACCCATAACCCGTTTTAATGATTTAGAGCTTACAGGGGGTGGCAGTTCAAGCAATGGTTTCAAACGATCAGGATCAGGCTTAATTACTTGATGACTTACCAAATGTCCAAGAAGTTTTATAATTTTCCTTGAATATATACTTTTCTTGTGGTTTATAACTAGCCCCCATATTTTTGTAAACAGGAAAGAAACTTTGACAGATTTTGGTCATGATCTGAAACTGATGTTCCGCACACAGTAATATCATCAAGGTAAGCTATGACTCCGTTAAGTCCTTCATCATGGATTATTTTGTCCATCACTCGTTGGAAACAAGCCACTCCATTAGTAATGCCAAAAGGAATTCTAGTAAATTCATATAATTTACCACAAGCTTTAAAAGCCGTAAAGTGCCTCTCCTCTGGTAATATAGGGATTTGGTGATAAGCATCTTTCAAATCAATAGAACTAAATACTGTATAATTAGCAACCTTTCTTACTACACTATCTACATCTGGTAAAGGATATGCATCAAACAAAGTATACTTATTTATAGTTTGAGAATAATCAATAACTAGCCTGCTTTTACAATTACCGTTTCTAGACACTAGTACTTGTGCACGCCATGGAGATATACTGTCTGTTATAATTTCTTCTGACAGCAGTTTAGAAATTTCTAATTTGATGAACTGGGTGTCTTCTTCGGAATACCGCCTGGATCTAGTAGCTATAGGTTTACAGTCTGGGGATAGATTGCCAAACAACTTACGAGGCTGCACAAGAGCTGGGGCTGCATTGCAAATTTGAAGAGTGTCACGCTTGCCACCAAATGACATATCGATCTTAGAATGCAATTTCATTACGTCATGTCCTATGAGAACATCAGCACACAACTCATTAAGAACAGAAAGTTTAAGGTTCGGATAATCATGTTTAGCCAGTCTAAGATCAGCAGGCCCTCAAGATCTTAGACTAGTTTAGCTAGTCCTATACTAATATAGCCCTCAAGCTGAGAAGTCAAGGATGTTGAGGCCATTGATACACGGCCTATTTCTGGATATATTTTAACATTATGAATTTTAGCAAAATTCTTATTTATATAACTACAAGAACTTCCCGTATCTATCAGGCATGTAGCAGGAATATTATTAATATAGCCTTTAACTAAAGCTTTAGCTAGTGGTAAGCCGTCAATTGAGGCTATTATCGAAGACGCTATCTTTTTGTTTATAGTATCTTGAATAGACTTATTTGTGCTAGATTTACACACCTGGGCATAGTGGCCTATCTTGTTACACTTACTGCAAACAGCTTCTCTAGCTGGGCACTTGTTTCTAGGATGCTTGTTATATCCACAGAAGTAACATTTATTCAAATATTTAGGAATAGAAGCAGTTAATAATTCATTAGAAGTCTGTGAACCATTTATTTGGCTTGATTCTAGTATAGGAGTAGGACCGACTTTTAATGCAGTATTAGGTTTATAGTTATTAGAATTACTTATGTCTGTTAATGTAGAACTAGCTGTACTGTAAGTTGGACACTGAATATATTGTTCTGATTGAAAAGAGGCAGTTTCTAGAAATTCTGTTTGTTTAATAGCATCCTCTAATGTAGTAATATTACTCTCCAATATACGCTGTCAATGTGTGGAGATAAAAGTCCACTGATAAAAGCATCACGGACATACTGGTCCCTGTGTTCCGCAATGGTGACACTTTTAAATTCACAATCTTTACTCATTAATCGCAGAGTCTGTACATATTGTAAGATTGACTCACCTGTATGTTGCTTTCGAGTAGATAGTTGGTACCTGGAAAAATAAATATTTCATTTTTCTTTTTCTTATAAATTCTATTTAGAATTGATACAGCTTCTTCAAAAGTATTCACTTATAAATTCATATATTTCATGTGATAAAAAGTTTATTAGTATCTTGAATTTATCACAGTCATTTGTATATTCTATTGCCTGAAGAAAATTTGTAAAAAGTACATAACCAATGATCCCATTCTTTAGAGGCTGTGGCTGAATATGGATTTACATCAAATCTGGATGGTTTTAGATATTTCTCCATTAGTTTAAAGTTAATAAAATTGTAGTGTTGTGGATGAATAAAAGACTTAGAACCTTTTAAGTATATAAGGCTTTTATTAACTTTAAACTTTACCTACAGAAACTGATCTTCAGAATAAAATAGGCCTACATTATTATAATGAAATCTAACAAACTATAAACAGTCATTGCGATGGTTGCTATGGCAACCAATCATGTGTACAATCTATATAATTAATACGCTACATGAAACTTTGTCGGTTGAACTCCTCCGCCATTTCTTAACCGATTTTATCCATTGACGTCTCATTGGAAAGAGCGTGTCGCGTAGATTTGCAAACTGGCCTTACATTTTTGAATAAGTCCCTTGGGCTCTGCCCCAGTGGCTTTTAAAGTTCCCATGTTATTCTTATGGAAGGTCAATCTTAAGGAAGAAGAAGAAAGATTTCTTTTGATTTTATCAGGGGCACAAAAAACAGCTGTTCGTATGAAAAGCTTAAAACAGCTGATTTTGATCAACAGCTGATTTTGATCAACAACTGATTTGGATCAAAAACGAATATAATTTTAGGTTAGGTAAACCAAGCAATAGCGAAGCATTGCCATGTCCACTAGTAATAATTGTTTCTATAACATTCATCACAGGTATTTCTTGTATTGAACTAAGAAAATTAGCCTTTGAGTTTGCCGAGGCAAATAATATTCCTAATCGGTTTGATACATCATCTAGATTAGCTGGCAAAGATTGGCTTTATCTATTTCTAAAGAGAAATAAAAATATCAGCCTCAGAAAACCGGAGGGAACTAGCATTAATAGAATTAAAGCTTTCAACCAGGAAGAAGTCAATCTTTATTTTAAAAATCTTGAAGAAGTTTTTATGAAAAATAAATATATGGAAGACAAAGTATTTAACGTTGACGAGACGGGAATCAGCACAGTGCAGAAACCCGAACGTATCTTGGCGCCGAAAGGTGTGAAGCAAATAGGAGGTGCAATTTCTTGGGAAAGGGCGAAAAATGTAACGGTTTTATGTTGTTTCAATGCTGCGGGATCTTACGTACCACCTTTGTTTGTATTCCCTAGAAAAAGAATGTCACCTCAGTTATGTAAAGGTGGGCCAGTTGGAGCTCTTTACGAATGTTCCGATAATGGATGGAGCAATGAAGTTATTTTTTTCAACACTTTCATAAACACGTCAAATCGTCAACTGAGGACCCAGTTCTGTTAATTCTCGACAATCATGCTAGCCATATATCCCTTGAAATCTTTAATTTTTGCAAACTGAATGGAATTATCGTGGTCACAATACCACCACACACCTCCCATAGGCTGCAACCCTTAGACGTGACATTTTTTTCACCATTAAAAGCAGCCTTCAACCGTGAGTGTGATTTATTTATGAAGACCAAGGTGTTTGAAAAAATTATGCCTTACGAATTGGCAGATTTATTTAATAAAGCATACCTAAAGGTGGCTACAATGGAAAAAGCTCAATCAGGATTCAAATCCTGCAGTATCTTCCCATTGAATCCTGAAAAATTTCAACTTCAGGAAATTCGACTGAAAAATCGACTTTCAGTCTGATTATAGCTTCAGAGTCATAGATCTTGAAGACGATGATAGGACTACGTCTCAACTGACAGACTTAAATAAAACTATGAGTGAACAAGTTAGTAACACAAGCACAAAAGATGACTTACTTTTGCTAAAAGACGAACAACTACCTGGATTATCAAAACAAGGATTACCGATTCTATGTAATATTTCCAAAAACTTAAATGACAAAAGTCAAACAAATAAGCCTGTTGGTGTTTCAGAAATATCACCAATCCCACAGAAACCAAAAACAACTGCATTAAAAGGGAAAGGAAGACCTAAGGGCCAGTCAGTAATTTTGACAGCTACCCCTGAGAAGATTAAATTGGAAAATGAATTAAAAAAAAAGAAAGAAAAAGAAATAGGTAAAAAGGCAGCTGAAGAGAAAAGGAACAAAAAAAATAAGAGAAAAAGAAGTACGGTAAATCAAATGAACACAAAACATTAAAAAGATCCAAAAAACAAATTTCTAAAAGTAAAAAGAAACTTAAGTTTGACAGTGAAAGCAGTGATGAAATAGACGATGATTTAAACTTAAAAGATATATGTGATGATAGTGAATTTGACGACATCGACCCTACATTGAATGTAAATGTTTGTGTTTTTTGTGGAGAATTCGGTAAGGATGGGGAAATGTGGTTCAGGTGTGTGATCTGCAGTCGGTGGAGCCACGAAGAATGTAGTGGCTGGGACTCACCTAAAAACTATAAATGTGATATTTGCATCAAATATGGGTAATAATTCAGTTTATTGTCCTTTGATTTTTTGAGTTGTAAATATTGGGAATAAATATGCATTTAAATATACAAAACTGAGATCAATATTTGCGTGCAATTACCCCATACCACGCGTGTCATTACCCCACGGGGTGGGGAATACCACGCATTTCCACTTTAAACAAAAATATTTTATAATAAATAAAGTACACTATTTATACATTTTTAAGTGGTGCAATATTATTTATAAGATTTCTCAAAAGGTTTGTATAGTATTTTAATAGTGGTATGAGTAACTTCAACGTATATACAGATATTTTCCTTTAGGTGAGTGTATTTCCTCCACTCTCCCCTACATCTATACAAGAAAACTGTAGTAAAAGTATGCAAAACATCCCAAACAGGATACCAGGTAACTAGTCATATCCCGTCAACTTGGAAGTAAGCCAACCACCATTTGTTTGACTTCTACCCTTCTTCCACAGATATGAAAAGTTACCTGGTCTCTAGCTGATATTCAAACCTTGGATCTTCTGATCAGTTGGCTGAGGCTTGCCTTAAAAAATCTTGATAAATCGCCAATTCGTTAGCTACTTTACTTTCTCTTGTAAGGTTGGTCTTATTCTACAAAGTATTATATTATGTACAAGTAAAAGTGAATACATCAACACCTTCTACGAGTGGTTATAAAAAGCTTGCTTGGCTTTACCTAACCTGAATCTTTATAATAAGTACTAGCGAGAGATAAATTATTACTAAAGAATAGGGACATGTAAAGAATGCTGCCATATATTCCAAACTTGCCATAATATTCCAAACTTCAACAAGTCAATATTTCAACCGAGCAGGATCTGAGTTTACTTCTGAGTTATTATAAGTTTAACTCATTAAAAAAAAAAAAATATTTGTATTGTTTCATTTTACTTTCTCACTATACTATGGTATAGAGAAAGTATAGTGATCGCAAACAAAATCGATGTTGAGATTTTTGTGAAAATATTCGTTTTGAGACCCCATAGTTCAAAAAAGTAGTTTTTACAAAATGTCTGTCTATATGTATGTCTGTCTGTATTTCTGTATGTCTGTATGTATACAAAGCTAGAGAGAAAATTATTCGATCGATTTTGAACTCATTTGCACCAAACATGTCAATTAGGCCTGTATAGATGCACGAAAAAAAACTTTTGAAAAATTTAGAAAAACAACCCCCTTTTTGGCCAGAAAACTCCCAAAAAATCAGTTATTATTTTTTTATAAAAAAACGGCTGTAACGATTTTGATAAAATTTTGCTTATTTTTAGCCCTTAATGTAGCCTACCATATGCAAAAAACACATTTTTCTAAAAATTCTCGTTTAGCTAATAATAATAATAACTGATTTTTGTGGGTTTTTGGTCGAAAAGGGGGTTGTTTTTCAAAAATTTTCAAAAAATCTTTTCGTGCATCTATACAGGCCTAATTGACGTGTTTGGTGCAAATTTATTCAAAAATCGATAGAAAAGTTATCCCTCTAGCTAATAATAATAATATTTATTAGTTAATCTCCTACTTCAATATCACCTCTCCTACCCCACCTACAATTAAGAAGTCACAGTGGATCTGTTTGATAATTTAAATATGTTTGAAAGAAAGTATGTGCCAGTTCCTGGTACAGTACCGTTTATTTAATTTAAAATTAGCTCAAAAAACATAAATTCAGGTTAATCATAAATTATAACAATAGTGGAAATGGTTAAACAGATTGTTAAAGTTTTGTAACACTTAATCAGGTTTACATTTGAAATATCTTTAAAACTCACCCCCACATAAATGTTACCTTTCATATTTTTGTCACATTCGTCAGGTGTGAAATTGTGGGGTGTTACTTGAAACCAAGTAAACTGATTTGTTTGTTCGCTGTGGTCCGTTACTTTCTGTATAATTATTAACCTAACCACACATATACAAATAACCGTTCATTTTTTATTGTTATGCAATTAGATATCAAAGCTTCTGGAATACACTAGGGTAATGCCTTACATAATGTGATGTGCATGATTATTCGTGATATCATATGATAATTGATGCTATTAGGTCAAATATTAACCCACTTGGATCTGATAAAAGTCCAATACGCAAAATAGTGGCCAATTTTTTTGCTTATTATAATTTGAAAAATAGTACAAAGTGATATAAGATGTAGTGAAGAAAAAGAATAACATAATCTAGTTGGATAAAAGTTCTTTTTTGTTTTGCTAGGAAAGTATTTTAAATCTTCATTTGTAATCAACCATCAAAACACTCCCTATTCCTAGGTATTTTAATAACACATTTTGACAAAGTTTTGTCTTATAAGACAGAGTTTAAATAGCACGTAAAAGGCTTCTTGTACTTATGTTGCTAATAAAGGTACTATAAAGAATTTGATTTGGTTAATTTATACACAAGCCTAATGTATAAAATAACACTCAAAGGCTTTACATAGTAATGTAGGGAGATGAGTCTCATTTTCCCTTATCGATCACGGTTTCATTTATTTGCCTTCAATGAACTGTAGATCATTTTCTAATAACTAGTCGAGCCAAAACTTTAGAACCCACAAAACCAGAACAACTTCTAATCAAACATTTTGCATTTGTTACACTAAATTATATGAAATCAGGAACATTGTATCTGTTGGATTACATTTTTTCGCTAATCATGAAAATTTATTAACTTTTTTACTTTCTCACTATACTATAGTATATATAGTATAGAGAAAGTATAGTGATCGCAAAAAAATCGATGTTGAGATTTTTGTGGAAATATCTGTTTTGGGACCCACTGAGTCCAAAAAAGTGGTTTTTACAAAATGTCTGTCTGTATGTATGTTTGTATGTAGTATGTCTGTATGTATGTCTGTATGTCTGTATGCATACAAAGCTAGAGCGAAAACAATTTGATCGATTTCAAACAAATTTGCACCAGACATGTCAAGTAGGCCTGTATAGATGCACGAAAAACGGTTTTGAAAAATTTGTCAAAACAACCCTCTTTTTGGTAAAAAAAACACCCAAAAAAATCAGTTATTATTTTTTTATAAAAAAACGGCTCTAACGATTTTGATAAAATTTGGCTTATTTGTAGTTTTTAATGTACCCTACCATATGCAAAAAAACCGCATCTTTCTAAACATTCTCGTTTAGATTTAATAATAATAATAACAGATTTTTGGGGGTTTTTTGGCCATAAAGAGGGCTGTTTTTCAAAATTTTGCAAAACCTTTTTTCTTGCATCCATACAGGTCTAATTGACATGTTTGGTGCAAATTTGTTCGAAATCGATCTAATAGTTTTCTCTCTAGATAATAATAATAATAATATTTATTAGTTAATCTCCTAATTTAATAAAAAATCATCTCTCCTACCCCACCCTACAATTATGAAGGCACAGTGAATCTGTTTAATAATTTAAATATGTTTGTGATAAAATATGTGCGAGTTCCTGGTACCGTTTATTAATAGAGAATTTATACATTAAATACTATTGTCCACGATAGTAACCTAAAATTATTTTGGGGTTGCTGGTTACAAATATGTTGTCAGAATTAGGATTTTCCACAAGTTAAAAAAACATGACACTGCTATAATTTTGTACATTCGTTGGCATATTTTATATTCAATGTGATTTTGTAGCAAAAGAAGTTCAGTTATCCAAAACAATTTCCTGAAATGTTCAACATTTTACTGCCATTTTCTAAACATTTTAAATAATAAAAGACAATTTCCATTTTTTATTAATGGATGTTTGTAGCAGGTGATTACAAACTTCAGTTGGAATTCTGATTTCTTTAAAACAATTACAAAATTGTGCATAAATCTGTAGTTGAATTTTTAAATAAAATTACAATAAGCTTCAAACCCAAAGTTTGTTATATGCAACAACATTTGGTGGGAGATTTTGTAGAAAACTTGCAGAAAATGAAATTATTGCAAGTATTTATGTAGGCTACTGTAACAAAATTAATTTTAAACGGAACATCAAAAGTGAATATTTTTGGTGCAAGGCAACGCTGAGCACATAAAAATGCAACCAAGCACCATGAAGCACTTTAGGTACAAGTTATTATGAACGATACTTTCTATCATACTGCACTAGAATCACACGAACACTTAATTAATTAAATTACATTGTTAATTTTTCTATATATTTTAAAAGCAATATATTTTAACCTATGTGCGACAGTGCTGCTGTCAGTTGTAAAACATCTGAACCTTTTGAAGTTACAGCTGTTGTAATTTTAAAGCAGAACAGTGCATTGTTTATGTACAATACTTTTTGGTCCCAGTACAATAAAATACTTTTTCCTACGCTTGTTATGAAAAGTAGCTCTTGTCATACTATTAACAGAACCCAAAGTAGGTGTTTGCCGCACGTGTGCGGCAAAGTGCAATGTTAATCAAATGGGATTTACTTTGCGTACCCGGGTACGACTTGGCAGTGGTTTCATTATAGACAAAATAATGTTTATACAGGGTGAGTTTTATGTCCTGGCACACCTGGATATAATTTATACGGCCTGAGATATCATTGTAAAACTTTGACCATACCTAAAACGATCGTATTGGCAAGGCGGCAGGTGGGGTAGCTGCTTATGTAAGAGACTCTCTTGGATCTAATATTTTAATATCTTCCCCTGCTATTTATTCTAAAAAGCCTGAATTTTTATTTTTGGAAATTAAATCTTTAAATAGTAAGTTATTGCTTGGGGTAGTGTACCGACCTCCTAAAGTAGGATATTTGTCTAATGTTGAGGACGTATTGGGTTCTTTGCTTCCTGGCTATGACCATGTAGTGATATGTGGAGATTTCAATGCAGACATATCACAAAGTGTAGTCTCTTTTGAAAAATCTCAACTACTAAATTTATTCTTTAGGTGCGACTTATCTCTATTGCCTTTGTCGGAAACGCATCACACGGCTACGTCTCACACTACTATTGACTTAAATGCCGTTTCCAAACCAAATAAAGTTCTGTTGCATGGCCAAATCTCTTTCCCTGGTATCTCGAGACATAACCTTATTTTTCTTGTTTACGATCTTAGATTACCGAAACCTAAAACAAAATTCATTACGTTTAGAGATTTTAAAAATTTTAATCATAATTCATTTATTGCAGATGCTGTTGGCTCTGAATGGATTGAAATTGTAAAATTACACGACATAGATTGTAAAGTTGATCTTTTTAATAAAATTTTATTGACCTTATATGATAAACACGCCCCGGTTAGATCTGTACGTGTTACTCACCCTCCTTCTCCTTGGCTTTCAAAGGAAATCCGACAACTTATGAAAAGCAGAGATGTCGCTAGACGAATGTATGTTCGGTCGAGATTAGCAGATGATTTTGAAAATTTTCGTGCACTCCGAAATAAAACTAAACAATCTATCAGAAATGCAAAGTTAAGATATTCACACGATCTATTTAAATCCTGTAAGACACCTACTGAAACGTGGTCTTCTGTGCGTAAACTAGGCATACATTCTTCAGTTGTACATACGTCAGGTAATGTCGGTGTGGCCCTTGATGACCTGAACTCTTACTTCGTTTCCAGTTTTAGTAGCGCCGTTTCTGACTCTGAAACAGTCTGTAAATATTATTCTTCTCTGCCAGCTCCTGCTTGTGAACCTTTCTATTTCAGACACGTGTATGATGAAGACATTTTGAAAGCGGTATGTAGAGTCACTTCTCAAGCGAAAGGCATTGACCAAATTTCAATCCTTTTAATTAAAAAAGTACTGTTTGTGATTACTCCAATAATAGCTGATATCTTTAATTTCTCTCTTCAAAATTATGTTTTTCCAAAATTATGGCGCTTGGCGCTTGTTAAACCTCTAGCAAAAAGACCTGGCCCTTCCGATCCTGCTGATTATCGGCCCATTAGTCTGCTATGTGTACTCTCCAAAATTTTAGAGCGGCTTGTTTATGATCAAGTAATTGAATTCATGAAAACTAATAATCTTTATGACGAGTTTCAATCAGGTTTCAGGCAAGGATACAGCACAACAACAGCCCTTTTAAAAATTACAGATGACATTAGGTATGCAATGGACCGGAAGGAAGTCACGTTTCTGACACTATTTGACTATAGCAAAGCTTTTGATTCGGTTATACACGACATTTTGATTAGCAAACTCAAAAGTTTAAATTTCTCACCACCTTCCTTAAGATGGTTTAAGGCATTCCTTAGCAAAAGACAACAGTGTGTTCTAGGGTCGAATAACTCCCGTTCAGGCTGGTTAGAAGTACAAAGAGGGGTCCCGCAGGGATCTGTTTTGGGACCATTGCTTTTTTCTCTATATATACATGACATCTCTTCAAATTTTAATAATTGCAGCTACCATCTCTATGCAGACGATCTTCAGATGTATAAACACTGTGATGTTCCCAATATAGATGAATGCGTAAGCCTTATAAATAAAGATATTATTTCACTGACTGTTCGGTCAGCTCGTCATGGTCTCAAGATTAATGAAGGGAAAACGCAGGCAATTATAATCGGCTACCCACGTTTATTAAAGAATATTGATTTTCGATCTGTGCCTAATATAAAGGTTAATAATATTAACTTAGAATTTAAGGATGAAGTCAAAAATCTTGGTATTTTATTCAATAGAACGCTTACTTGGTCAAACCATGTGGACAATGTCTGCAACAAGGTCTTTTCCTCGCTAAGACAGTTGAGACGCTAAAAAATGCTGATTCCCACTAAGGTGAGAGCTCTGCTTGTCGAGTCACTTCTTTTTCCTATATTTGATTATGGTTGTGTCGTTTACAGTGACTTGAAGGCAGAGGTAGCATTAAGGCTCCAGCGGGCACAAAATGCATGTATCCGGTTTATTTTCTCCATAGGTTTTGGTCAACATGTTACTCCTTTTTATAACCAATTGAAATGGCTCAAGCTTTGTTATCGAAGAGATCTTGCTTTGTTGACTGTATTGTATAAGTATTTTAAAACTAATTCTCCGTGTTATTTTTCTACATTTTTTAATTTTATGTCTGATATACATAGTGTCAATACACGTTCGGCTTCTAGAATTCTCCAAATTCCCCTCCACCGTACATCCATCTACAACAAATCCTTTGCAGTTTCAGGTTGCAGATTGTGGAATTCAGTTGTTGCCCGGGTAAGCGAGGGTTCAGGTCTATCGGAGTTTAGATTGAATGTTAGGGGGCAGTTTTTGGCCAGGCAAAGAGAGAGTTTGTGATTTCCTGGTAATACTTTCTTTTTTCTTTTTTATGTTTTGATTTACTCCAATTAATTTTATGTAATATGAATATTTTCATGTTGTATAAAATAATTTCTTTATTACTGGTCTTTTACATTCATCGAGGCACTGAAGTTTGTGGTTGTTTTTAGTTTTGTAATTTAAATTTAAAGTTTTTCTTTGTTATTAAAAATTAAAGTTATTTCATTAAAAATTTGCGTAGTTTTATAGATATATATTGTATGTAAAGTATGTATAGTATCTATTGTGTGTTTATGTATGGATGTAGGCATGTGTATGTATGTAGGCATGTGTATGTATGTGTGTATTTCGTGGATATTTTATTTATGATTTACCTATTTTATTTGTAGCATGAGTCATGTTAGTTTATATTATTCTTTATATTTATAATTTTGTTATATTTATAATTTTGTTATTATTGTCTTTATTATAATTTTGTTATAAATTTTGTAATTATTTATGTATTTTGTTGATGGGTTCAGTAGAAGGGGCTTCATAGCCTCGACTGCGCCCAAATAAAGGCGAAAAAACAAACAAACAAACAAACCATACCTATTATAACATTTCTTTTACTTTTTTTAGGTGGTTAAACATTTCGCCCCCCTATTCTAAAGGGGGGGTAAAGGGGGAACTTAATATGTTCAAATGCAAAAATGTTCCCCATCATTTTAAAGGGAATAAAAAAGAAATCAAATGGCGCAAACTAGAGGTCTCTATGTTGCTCCTATCAAAACTACAGCCATTCCAAAATACGGGTGAAGTACTTCCCAAAGTTATCAAACAAATTTCCCATTTATAATTGATGGAAATTTAAATTCTGCGCAGTATTTAGAGATGCTTCAAAACCAGATTGTGCCTGCACTTCAAAATATGTTCGGACAAGAAGCACAGAACATTTGATTACAACAAGATGGAGCACCACGACAATATTTAAACAATGTCTTCCCAAGAAGGTGGATAGACTGAAGGGGCGATGTGTAATGGCCAGCAAGCTCTCCTGACCTTAATCCACTAGACTACTTCTTTTAGGGCTACATGAAATACCTGGTGTACCAAACAAAGCCAACTGACGTCCATGACTTAATTGAGAGAATTTTACACTTGTCTCAAACCATTCCTAGAGAATTTTTCTTGAACGCTGTCTCAGCTTTTTACACACAGCTAGCACACTGTCAAACAGCCGAAGGTGAACAGTTTGAAAACCTGCTACATTAAAACAGGTAACTGTTTTAAGAATTCATTTTATTATTATTATTTTATTATTGTAAATAGTCTTTTAATCTGTTAAAAGAACCTTTTAATTCCTTCCATGATGTTTGCATGGATGAGGAGTTGAAAAACTTATTTTTTTATAACTCTGGGAAGTACTTCGGCTGTATTTTGGATGCTGTAGTTTTTGATAGGTGAAACATAGAGACTTCTAGTTTGCACCATTTGATTTCTTTTTGTATTCCCTTTAAAATGAGGGGCTACATGATGGGGGTTTGCATTTGAAAATTTTAAGTTGCCCTCTTTACCCCCCTTTAGAATAGGGGGGCAAAATGTTTAAGCACCTATAAAAGTAAAAGAAATGTTGTAATAGGTATGGTCAAGGTCTCACATTGATATCTCAGGCCGTTTAAATTATATCCTGGTGTGCCTGGACATAAAACTCACCCTGTATACTATTCATGTGCTGACTTTTAAACATAAAACAAGTCAGCTGTTCCATTGTTCGTTTATTATTTCCTAACCAGACATTGCTATTATTGATATTGAGTTGTAGTTAGGCTATTTAAGAGTTGTTATAACTTAAATGTCGTAAATTGCCGCCTCGGCTTCAGCAAGCGTAGGAAAAATCTTATGTGCAACACGAGCGCAAAGTGTCTTTGCTGCATTCGAGAAAATTGTCAAACGTTTCTCTCGTGCAGCAAAGTGGCACTTTGCGCACATGTTGCACAAATAGCTATTCCGTCCTAGTAAAAAGAAGTTAGCTGGTTATTGAATCAGCTTACTTTTTGAGCAAGGATAGTAGTAGTGAATGACTCCAATAAAGAGTCACTTTACAGACATAACGCATGGATTAAAAACATCAGTTTATAATGCAGCATGATACAAAAGATTTTAACACCGTTAACTACATTTGACATTTTGACACAGTGATCGTGACACTGACGCAGGGGAAATTAGGATAGATTTACAGAAACTGTTTTTAAATTTGAATTATTATTCAAGCCACAAAATATGTTTATTTATTTATTTTGTTTGAGGAAACTGGAGGCTCTTATTCTCTATGGATAGGATTATAATATCATGTTAGGTGTTTTCTTTTTTTTTAAATGTTTGTTTTAATCTGCAGTCTAAATGTGTTTTTACAGCAAAGTTTTAATTAGTGTAATTTGAATAAGTGTTTAAATGTCAGGATGATGCCTGACATATAGGCGAAATAACTGTCAACTATTGACTGTTTATAAGATTGCTCAGGCAAGTAGTAGTTTATAAGTATATCTATACTGTAACAATTCAAAATATTGATAAACAAAAAACATAATAAATAAATTAATCCAATGAAAAACAAAGATTATGAACTTTTATTTTATAGTTGCGAACCGGAATGAATGCCCGCGACATTTAACGGTACCGTAATAGTCTGGAATACGTTACACAAACAGCTAAACGAATCAACGACCGTCATTATTATTTAATTAAATCAAAAACAATTTCACTGCTTTTCAATATATAACTAAAATAATCCATCTATCTGGTAGAGTTATAAAATAAATGAAATTCAAAGTTTAAAGATAGGCCTAAGTAACATTTATGAAATACAAACTCATTGCGATTGTCACGGCATGAACGAATCATCATCACAAATTTATCTAATATTAATTTATACAATCAGCTGTATTTTATAAGTAACAAATAATTATTATTTTCGGAAATAGACAAAGAGTATAAAAGCTAAATTATAGAATGACAAAGATAATAAGGAGTTATTCGGTATTTTCTCTATTTTATCCAAGTAATTATTTATACCTTCAATATTAACTATCATATTTTCATTAAAATTCTAAGAAACATCAAAATTATAATTTAAAAGTCATTACATTCTTTTTTTTACATGCTCACTTATTCATTACCATTTAAAAAGAAAAAGAAATAGTGAAGAAAAAGAAATTTTCTCTTCAACAAAAAATGAAGCCTAAAAAAAAAAATTATTATTCTGGTGAAAATCGTTTTGAAAGGAACATTACATTTAAAACAGCGAATATTTGCCTATAAAAAGGAGGCCAGACTTAAAGGATCATAAGAAGAGATTTAATGAAGAATAAGTGTTAAAAATATAAATATTTGAATTCAAAGATCCCATATAAATCAGAAGATCTTAAAATTGGTGAGATCATTCCATATTTTATAACCTCATTTAGAATATTTTTCATTTTAACTTTGAAGTTAATCAAAACGATTACTTATTATTGTAGACAATTTCTTTTTTATGAGTATCCAATAACATTTTATAAGCGAACAGTTATTTTTGTGTTGGATTATAAACTTGTGCACGTGTATTTATATATCTTGTGTTCATCTTCATATCATCTATCATCTTTTATATTTACGTACATTTAATTTCTCTTGTTTGAACAATTATTTATTATCATATTCATTTCGTTGTGTTATTTTTATACTTTCTTTGGGACAAGACGGCTCTAACCTTACCCGAGATAAAGACTTTCGTTGCTTTACCAATTGTTATTCTAGCCTAATCACTAATATTTTTGGATAATAAATAATCTTGATTTGTTATTTGAAATATTCCATGTTTTATTATTATATTATCGAATATTTGAATTAATATAATTTAAAATTTGTGTTAACTTTCTTAACGAGAGATTTCTTTCTATATATTTTTTTTTATAAATATATTTGTGTTGTAGTAATACTAATATTATAAAGAAGTAAAATTTGTTTGTATTTACTCTGGAACTATTGTACCGATTGAAAAAATTTTGTTACTAATAAAAAAAGGCTACACTACTGAGTAACATAGGCTTTGAGAAAACAAAATTTATTTCACTCGTATTTGTAAATTAAGTCGGAAAAAATTCAGGACGTTAAATCTATAGCATCTAACAGGTGTATTCTTGTTATTTATTTACGTGCTACCACATAAACATATACATAATAAATAAATAAATTTTATTTTCATTTAATTTGGACCATACAAATCCTTTAAAATGAGAATTTAAAAAAAATTCCATCTTTGTAAGAAGCTGGGAAATCCAGTCGCTCCATTATTTTTTTGACACTCCGCATATTAATTCGCTAATGAATTTTTTATCGGCCCATTATATTGTTGTTTTTCAACCAATTTGTACAAATGAAGTGTCATTTTATACATTTTACACATCAGATTTACAGAGAACTATAAAAATCAAAAAAATCAAGGTATTAAAAAAAAAATAACTGACATTTTAAAAAAATATGCCATGTTATTAAATGGGAGAACTTTTTTGTAATAACAAAAATTGTATTATTAATGTATTAACTGGGAGTACCAGTTACGTGGGCTCATGACAAATATACTAATTTGAAGCTCAAATATTCCGATACTCCCCAAAAATATAAAATTTATCATTACATCATTTTAATTTTGTTAAAAAATAACAATTGTGAAGTCCTAAGAATTACCTGTATTATTTATATGGAACAATTATTATTTAGAAGCTCACCTTTAGTTTGAGAGAACCTTTCAACGTAGGTACGCTCTTAACAAACAGTCAGAGGACAGAGGACAGGCATAGTAGAAGAATAGGCCTCTGCCAGATCACTGCACATTGGACCTTGTGCTGCAAGTGTTATTGTATTCTATAAGTAAAAAACGGAGTAAGACAATATGGAAAAGTGAGTATATGAAAAGACATAGACCCTCGATGAATTTTCGTGAAGTTCCTGACAAAGTCTTTACTTAATTTCCCTCTCATGTACCGTGTTGTATCGTGCAATACAGAATTGATCTTTATCAAGTTGGATTAGATGTTCAATGATTTGTAGACTTACTCAACAACGAACATAAAAAAATGAAAGCAGTCAAGACAGAGGACACAGGAACATTGTACTTTTACCACAACCAAACAGAGGTGGACAGAGTTATTCCTCTGCTGTGCCTCCGCTCTGTTCAATATGGTACCCTATTGAAACACATGTATCACAGATTTGTCTCTGCCTGTACTGCTCCTGCCCTGCGCTCAATATGCAGCGAGCCTAAAAAGGGGTACAGTAGCACTACGCGATGTAACACGTGTGGCAGGATTTATAGCTTGAGAAAGCACCCGGGAAATTTAAATTAGTCTTGAGTTACAAGCTTAGATAATTTTAAAAACTGTAACGCAAATATGGCGCCGGTACCTAGTGAAACAACAATGTAGCTTTTACAAATAGACCAAAGAATTGACATCTTAAATTGAATTAAAACTAATTGTGCTCAATGTAGGCATTAGCCTCATAAGCAAATTGAGATGCGGTTAGAGGTTATGAAATATTTTAGATAAAAATACGAAAAAATAAAACGTGGATAAACAAGGTTAAAACATCGCAACTGATTAAGAGATATGCAACTAGACCTTCGATATTTAATGCATGTATTATGTCGGATGTAATATGTAGCATCAGATGTAGGCAAATAGCAACAAATGTAATACGTGGAATCAGATATTATATTACATAGTATCAGATGAAATAACAATATGTAGCATCAGGTTGCTATCAAAAGCACCGGTTTCTGTGCTGATTGTTCAAGATTTATTATTCAAGGTTTATTTAAGATAAATCTACATGTTGATAGTTTATTAGCGAATTTCCATAGGAAAGATGAGCTATTGCAGTGACCCTTGTGGTGAGACCTAAGGTCGGGTATAGTAAATGAGCACTGATCATGGTCCCCAGAACACGTTTTTGGGAGTCCAAATTTTTATAAATATATAATGTATGTATGTGTTCGCACTCTAACGACCGAATTTTAAGTCCGATTTGGTCAAAATTTGGTACACACGTTGGTAGTCTTAAGTCGCTCAGATAAGTTTGTTAACAAAAAAATGTAAATTGTGTGCTTAAGACCACACGGGAGAAGTGTAAAGCACACAGGTTACGAAATGAGGAAGTACAATGTTCATTTCAGAGGTATTATTACCAATTACACTATAACATTTAGGCCCTCTTCACACTATGCATGCAATTCCGAGTCGACGCGAAGAATTCTCGAGTATCTTGAAATTCTCTTGCAATGTTAAGTTAGTGGTGAGACACAAACTACACCACTCCCAAGGGATGCGTATCCTATCAAGTATTCTACCAGTCTCACGCTACCTGCTAGGAACGAGGAAGGTCGCTCGTCAGATGGGTCTCTTGAGTTTCTTGTCAAATGTATGAAATGGTAGGTGAAAACGCGTTCAACATAAAATTTGTGGGTGAAGTTGAGAAGCTTCCCGAACGATATAATTTCAATTTGCCTTAATATTTAAGGAATGACGTCGTGGAAGCTTAGGTGGAAGTTGGGAAAGAGATACACATATCAGGTTAGTGCAATAACTTTGTTTTTATATTATATTTGTAAACATTTTTGAACAGTTTAAACTTTTTTTTTATTTTGAAAGTTTTGTATTTTTTGAAGAAATATTTACGATATATTTAAGTTTTAATAATAATATTTAACTTAAATAAGACCCAACAATGTCTAGTTTTATAAATAAGTAAACTGACTGAAGTAAGATCGATTAATGCAGCTCTAGTTCTAACAGCACGTTAGTTCTGGACCACGTATAGAGGATGGTCTCGCGTTTGTTTTACTATTACTTTTTTGTAGTTGTATTTTATTAAAAATATGTTATATAATGTGAATGTGAATTCTCTAAATCCAAAAGTTTCATTGCTTGAGGATTGACAAAGTAGCCTACGATAATTTGCTAGATAATTTCTGTTATCGTAATTGTAGCATTTTGTAAAGGTAAAGCTGTGACACCATTTGTGAAATTTTCTATAATATGTTGTGGAATGTTGTACTGAATGCATTAGGGAGCATCTTCTAATCCGAGGCAGAGTTTGTACGCTACGAGCGAAGCGAAGCAGTGCTAACCCGAGGCCGCAAGGTCGAGGTAAAAATTCGAAAAGCGAGTTCTTCCGCCGCTAGTGGAACGAAGCAGCGCTTGAGTCGAAGCTGGAGCTTAGGTGCAAACATATTCTACCAATTATTTCATACACATAGGCAGCTATTCAGCGTCTTCGTGAGTAGATCAATGTCCCAAATAATTGGTTGAAACCCTAAAACATATAAATTTTGAACTCACGTCAGCGGTTCAGCTGCGCGGTCGAATTATTCTAGTAATTAAAGTTATTAGAAATCTCAAAACAGGGCTATCGGTTTTTCTAATGACGTCAATTTAAAAAGGAAAACGTTGTTTTGTTCAGACCTATATAAAATCAAAATAAGATTAATTACGTGAACAACACTTTAATATTATGTCCGTAGGCCTAAACATAATTACGTCAACAAACTACTTAATTACGACTTTCTACTGAACTGGACAGCAGTTGAAAAATAACTCCAAGGTAACAACGTCGAGACGATAAATTTACTTACTAAACAGTAAATTTTATCGATGACTGTAACGAATTAGCTCATGTATACAATCTTGTTATGGGCCACGGTTAAAGTTTAGATCTTGGCATTTCACCCCGGAAAGTGATAAAGTTTATATCTATTGTTGATCGAGTTCGGAGAGTTTATAAAGTGCTACAATCGATGATCCGGTAATAGTGTTAAACATGCGCGTAGCTATCATAGGAGCTGGCCCAGCTGGGCTTTGTGCGGCTAAACATGCTACTAGTCAGGGGATGTCGTGTACAGTGTTTGAACAAGGAGAGGCTCTTGGAGGCACCTGGGTGTATACAGATCTAGTGGGAAAGGATAATTATGGACTGCCTATACACACTAGCATGTATACTAACCTAAGGTAAGTTTGAGGTTAAGTCATTTTATCAGTAGCCTACATCCGAAAATTGTTTTAACGATTTGAATGAATTCATTTTGCATTTTCACAAATAAAAAATAGTAATTCTATTAACTATAAGTTTATTGAGTTGAATTTGATTTAATGTATGTTTCATGTAGGCCTATACCACCATTTTATGTTGTTTAAGCTACCATTGCCTTATAATTTATGTATATTGTAGTGTAAAAACATAATAAAGCTTTGAAATATTATAAGATATTGTGTTCCCATTTGGCCCGTAATGTACCCTTCTTGTTTGTAACATTTTGCAATAGGCTATACAAAAATTAAAGACGGTTCCTTATTTTTCAAAATACTAGACGTTGAAAATACCGTTAACCTTTTTATTTGCATGATGACAAACAAAACGGGGGTTTCTGTAGCTCAAAAGAAACCTTGTTATTGACAGACGTAATTTCTTGGTACTTGTCTACAACCCCCAACTCTATCTAGCATTGAAACAAAATGTATTTATCTTATCTTATTAAACGACATATTCTTGTATATTTGTTTATAAATTTATTTCGGGGATCTCGCTAACGGCTCTAACGATTTTGATGAAAATTTGCATGTATAGGTTTTTTGACGTCAGGAATCGAAACGCTAGGTCTTATGTCTGCAAAAATGCACATGAACTCGGAAAAATGCGCATACAATTTAAACTCTGAACTTATTTTATATACCACCTTTGAAGTCACTAAGTATAGGCGAATATATACATTATAGATACAAACATAAATCATTAACAATGTATCAGGTGGTATAATTTTCAACTTATTTCTTTATTCAAACACCAAACGTAACCAAAATATTATTTTTGTTTTGTTATTAACCGTTCTGAAAACCTTTTCACCTGTTTCTGCATTCTTTACATTTCTTTAATTATTATTTGTTATTTCTAAAATACATAAACAATATCAAGTATGGCCTATTCGTTGGATAGGTTACATAACCTACATGTAGTCTACCTATAGAGGTTTTTGGACGTTAGGATTCGAATGCGCTAGGTTTAATTATATATGCAAAAAAAACTAATACAATGTTAGAACTAATTATATTCATGTTTTTTTTATGTAAATAAATATTTCATATTTACGTAAGATAGAAAAATATTCATATTTATTCAGTATGCGATTCGTATTTACATAGATTTTCCTAAAAAAAGCAATTAAAAAAATACTGAGCGATGCTCGGTTGCCCAGGTACTTATAATTAATAACATCGACAAAATAATCAAATCTACCTTCTAAGTTCAATTAGAACACAAATACTTCCTTTGGGCATTTCAAAATGGCGCGGCATTTTTATGTTTTCTTTTTCATCTATACTTTAAATTTACTGATTTGTTTGTCGTTAAACAAGAAAAAATACTTTTTCTCTTTTAAGCTAACGATTTACGAAATATTTAGGTCTAAACATTTCAAATGCCTGCCATTTAAAAATACAACCAATTCAGTGAGCAAAGTAAACCTTGAGAAGGCGTGCGGATGCAAAGAAATGATCACATACTCTAACTGCCATGTTAACGCCGCGTGACTCTAGTTACAAGTAGATAGTGTTTGCAAATCTACGGTCGTTTAATTCCGATAGAGTAGTTGTTCAATGTGGCAAGCAGCTTTCTCGTTTTTGACTCAAACAAGTTAGTACTTTTCTTATTCTGGTTAGACATTCGTGTAGATTAGCTTTTATTTGTAGTGCGTTGCTCGGGAGCGTCTAGAATACTTTTGCAAATGGTCGTCTTATTTTTATGTAATTGAAGCCAAATTATTATAACAGTAAATTTTGTAGAAAATTACAAAATATACTATAATCCGTAAAAACATAAGTCTTTTAAGAATATTTCATGTTTTCTAGTTATAAACTTAAAATCAAAATTTTGGACCTACTTATAAGCAAATATCTTTTAATATTTAACCTAAATCTTTCTTCAAAACCTGGCCTAAACAGCTGCTTTATCCCCATTAGCTATTTTATGTCATCTTTAAGCTAATATTGATATAGGTCTAAAGCTAGCCATTCACGGTCCGATTTGTAGTCCGATTCAATGTCCGATGTAGGAGCGTGAGTGGTGAAACGTTTCACCCAGGGCTATAGAATAAGTTTCACCACTCACGATCCAACTTACCATCCAACTTACGTAACGTTTCCATTAATAATAATTCCATTAACAGCTGATTTTAAACTTTGAAGCCATTATTTACTTTTCTAAATTTGAGGTTAGGATTTTATTAAAATGTAGACCTGAGCATTGCTGGTTCTTTTAACATTATTTATTATTTATAACTGATGTTATAATATAAAATAATTTCATTTTGTACATTTACGATCTTAGTTTTGAGGTTATTAATAATCCTACATCTTTATTATAAAGAAAATGTAACATAATTATGTGTATAGAAAGTTCCAACAGGGTTGGCGTGCGGAGCACGCTGGAGTATCCCTAGTAATAAATAAAAAATATACACATTGATTTACATTATTCAAATAGTTCTCAAATTTTCAACTCCAAGACAAGAAATCATTCCAATTCAGTCTTCTTTCCTTGTACATAGTGGTAGTTGTATAAAAATGTACAGCAATTACTATATGCAAATAATTAGACTAAACAATTCCCTATATTTTGTCAGTATACTTACAAAGACTTATATTTTTTAATTTAGTAGACAACCGCCTATATTTTTTTCAGTATAGAAATCAATCTCTATATATTTTCAGAATAGTAGACAATCGCCTATATTTTTCAATATAGTAGACAATCGCCAATATTTTTTTCAGTTTAGTAAACAATCACCTGCATTTTTCAATATACTAAAGATTTTTATTTTTTTTTTTTGGTTTAACCTCCTGCTGTTTTGCACTCAAGGCTAATGAAGACGGGACCTACAGTTTTACGTGGAATCCGAACCACAGCCAACGATGTCTGTTAAGAAACCATTTAGAAAATTATTCGGGGTCAGTGGGAATTGAACCCGGAACTTTTCCATTGATGGTTGCCATGACGATTGATAAAGCATTGACGCCTTAACAACCACGGCCACCGTTTATACTAAACAATCCCCTATATTGTGTCAGTATACTTTCAATCGCCTACATTTTTCAATATACTAAACAATCACCTATATTTTTAAATATAGTAAACAACTGCCTAATTTTTTTTTAGTGTAGTAAACATTCATCTATATTTTTAAATAGGTTAAGAAATTATTTTTGAACTATTGCGACGCGAAGATGCTCACAAACATGTCAGTTTGCATAAATGGCATCACTTGTGTTCATAAACACCTATTCTCCCGGTACAATTCAATAAATTCCAAAAACCCTTTATTATTCATTATTATAGAAGTAAAAATGTACAAAGTATAGGGGAAAAGGGAATATCAAACAACAACAAGATGAAAGTTTAAAATGACAATCGGACGATCACCCCAATCACAGTCCGACCCAGTCGAAAGTTGGAAGTCGAATGATCTTGTAGTCTGATCTGGGACTCCGATTTGTCCGATCATCCAACTCGTCGTCCATCAAGCCCATTCACGCTCCTACATCGAATCCTACATCGGACATCAGACATTGAATCGGACTACAAATCGGACCGTGAATGGCTAGCTTTAACGAATGGTTATTAATAAACAAACTGTTCGTTAATCAGCTGTTACCTGAATCGATTGTTGGCAACTGGAATAATAAACACTTCTTCTCGTAACCTCAATTAAAATTAAACTGGTTAAAGTGGGCGGAGTGTGATATTTTAAATTGTTAGCGAATTTTCATAGGAGAGATGATCGATTACAGTGACTCCTATGGTGAGACCTAAGGTCGGGAATAGTAAATGAGGACCGATCATGGTCCCCAGAACACGTTTTTAGGTGTCATTAAAATTATATATATAGACTATATATATATCACACTAACGGCCTCATTTTACGTCCTATTTGGTTCAAATTTGGTACACACGTTGGTTTTCCGATTGAACGAGTTCGTCAGCCAAAAAGTACAATCGGAAGCACGTTTTTTTGACCGGAAGTAGCAATGATTAGAGTTTTTGTATTAGAATAATGTTTTTTGAGTTTTGTCGAAAATAATAATTATAGGAGATTATTCTGCACACTTGGTTTTTTACACGACCTTAAAGCTTGTCTGGTTCCCCCAAAACCGACCAAAACGTAAAATACTATAAAAGTGTCAGGTTCAAATCCCCTTGGAGTATTTTCCGTGGGGTCGAAGCGAGATTGCCCACTGCGAGTGAAGGGAAGAAGTTCATAAACCGAGGCTGCACGTTGCGGTGCAAGCGAGTTATTCCGCACCAAAACGGAACGAAGTGGCGCGTGTGCCGGTGCTGGAGGCAGAAGTACAAATAAATTTATTCTATTTATATATTTCTTATACGCATGCAGCTATTCAGAACCGATAGAAAATAGTAACCAATTGAATATTTCCAGTTTGCTCCAATATTTCCATTAACAGCTGCATTCAAACTTTGAAGCAATTATTTGTATTTCCTGTTTTTAGGTTAGGTTTTTATTAAAGTGTAGACCTGAGCATTGCTGGTTCTATTGACCTTTATTATAACTGCTGTTATAAAATATACGAAATAATTTGATTTGAACATTTAACATTTTTACCATCTTAGCTTTGCGGTTATTATTAATCCTACACATTTTTTATAAAGAAAATTAGAAAACATAACATGATTATGTGTATAGAAGTTTCCAACGGGGTTGGCGTGCAGAGCACGCAGGGGTTTCCCCTAGTACTATATATATGTGTTCGAACTCATTCGATTTGGTTCAAAATTGTTGCACACGTTGGTTGTTTTAAGTGAATCAAACGAGAAAAAAACATAAATTGCGAAATGTGTAGAAAATTGTATGTTGTACAACTTAACTTTCTTGACTTTTTTCAAAATGCATAGTTTTTCCTTAAAATAGAAAAAAGGATAAAAGACGCTAAAATTAATATATATTTATATATTTCTAAAAAAACACCCTTTTTTAGAACTTGGGGGGGGGGGGGGGGGAAAATCATATTTAGAGAACCCAAAAACGTAATTTATTACAAGCCTCATAGATGTAGGAAACATTTCTAAGTTGAAGGGACTAGAATACATCCTACTTATATAATAATTCAGCACACCCTTAAACGTGTGGTGACTCTATTGATACCTCTTTCTGGAGATTCATTTTGCCCAAGTAGGCCTAGGCCTACTTTTTACTAATCCATCAAAACAGCCGACCCGGGAAGTTTTTTACCTAGTTACCGAATATCCCAACCGTTTAGCTTTAAAATTCGATGAAATATTCGTAAGACTGCATAAGGTTATCTAATGTTTCGCCCTGCAGGCGAAAAATCAGTTGCTTAGAGCGTGTGTTAAGCTTGCTCAAAATGGTGTTTAGCATATAATTTGTGGTACATTTTATTTTGGTAGGCAATTTGGTAAAATATTGACCAGATTTGTATTCTTTAAGAATATACTATAAAACATCTTTTCAAAAGCTTTTTTTTTTTAATTATGTGAAACACAAAGTAACTTTAGAAAACAAAATAGCGCAGCAGTGCGCCGAGATCAGGTTGCATAGATCCTCTACCCCAACACGCCAATACTGAGCACCACCATATTCCTAACCTCGTTACCACAGATTTACAAACAGGAGACAGTTTACAAAAATCTTTCGACGTGAACATTTAAAAAATATCTTTATTTGTTCTTTTTTTAATGGTTTTAATATACTACTCCAAGTTATTGACTTATTAATTGTTTTTAGGACGCTGGGGCAAAGTGGTAAAAATCGGGACGGTTGGTCACCGTAATTAAGGGTCTTCTATACCTTTCGTAAAACAGCAAAAATATGCACTTCGTACTTCCGTGTTTCGGACGCCGTTTTTGAACCTAAAAAGTTGTGAAACATCTTAAATTGTTCTTAAAGGCTTTGTGCTTTTGTCTTATATCTCATAATTGTAAGAAATTGTCGGCATCTCCTTTTAATCAACAGTTTAAATGAGTAAAAATCTATTATTTTTAACGCATTTTTTGGGAGCTTTAAGCAATAATTTCCATATTTTAAGCTAACACGTAAAAAATATAAAGCCTTCTTTATAACTTAAAGTAGTTTCCCAGATTAATAATTTATAAATAGAATCCGAAACACGGTATTACGAATGCATGTTTCAACGCTTTTGCGGCTTGAGTCAGGCCTTTTGCATTGAAATCATACTGTACACTCGGGAGTTTTCTTCAAGGTAAAGAAGAGCCTTAAAGAAGATTTTAATTAAAGAGGCATCCAATAGGAGCTAAAATATCCTTTGATTCGATGGTAATGGTTTACACAATTTCACAACTGCCATGTGGCAGTTCAAGATAAAATGTAATTAATTTTTGTCAACGATTTTAAAATTAATTTCGAGACACTATTTTATAAAATATTAATTGAGAATATTAATTGGTTTTCTAAGGGTAGTAATATAACTTAAACGTTGATCAATGATAGATGTAACGCATAACACTTGAATTAAGAAAAGAATATACAATGGTTGTTACATATTGGTAAAGAAAGAAAACGGCTGTTTCCGTTTCATCAGTTGCCTAATTAGTTGGTTAACTACTGCGCACGATACACGAGGCTGTGCTGGTCACGTGATGAGAACTGACCTGCGTAAAGAAAGACGTGTTCCAATTAAATAGTGATCTAGCGTGATTTTCTGGCGACTGACGGACTTTGGTTGTTTATGAACTTGAAATAATGTTTCTTAATTCTTAGTAGCCTATATCGAAGTAGGCCTAAGTTCAGTGGATGTTGAAATGCTAGAAATATGTTTTACGGATTGATATCACAGGACTCGAAATTTGGTAAACTCATTTACTAAAACTAAAGCCAATACAAGTTTCGCTGGGTATCTTGATGGATTACTCTGACTGATATATAATATAACCTAATTTAAAAAAGAACGCCAATCCTTCTCCTGGGAAGGTTAGAGTTGACAGTTTGCATTAGTCATGAAAGTTTTGATGCGGTAGCAAAACCCGGTGTTTTTAGTTAGGCAGGGCCGGATTTACACTTTGGAAGTCAAAATGTTTGGAGAGTTAAGTCTAACTTGCTGCATGGTTGACCTTAGTATTTGAAATATTTCAAGCAGGAAAAAACGGATTAAAAGAAAACATACGAAATTATTAATAATGTCCACGACGCATAGGCTACCTTTTTTTAACAATAAGAAGAAATCTACATTTATATAACAAATCCTCATCATCTATCGGCCCTAAATCCACCCTTCTCTTTGTTTCGAATATTCAAATATTATTCAATAAAATTGAAAAATACATATTTTTTTTAAATCCTAAATTATGTTTTTGTGGTTGATAATTCTTTAATCACTAATTTAATAATAATAAAAATTATTATTTAGTGAGGCTTCCACTTTACCTCAAATTTACAAATACATAAAAATTCATATTACAAATAAAAATTAATAAACAAACAAAACTACAAATAATAATTACTTTTAAAACATAATGTATAAAAAATAAAAATATACAGATTTATCTCCTAGTAAAATGAAATTAAAATTTAATTATGCTACAATATAATACATAAATATATACATAAACACACTTACACTATCAAACACACACACATTCAAGAACATGCCTCAAATCTCGCTCGAGCGCCCGAAACTACCCAAAACTGTCGCAGAACCAACAACCCAAAGCCTTCTTGAATTGAACACGGCCATTGATGCATTTTCAACTCTCCGGCAATGAATTCCATAGCCTACATGCTTTCACAGTGAAAGATTTATTAAATATATCGGTTCTGTGCCTGGGTATAAGTAATAATGAAGCTCCTCGTCTTGTGTCGGTAGAATTTACATATTGTGAGCTAAAGACAAATCTTTCTGCCAGAAGCGAGGCAATCCAGTGAGCAGAATAGCGGGCAATAACAACAAAATGTGATAATTTAAAAAAAAAAGTTTTAGAATTGAAATTTGTTTATAATATTTATTTAATAATATTTAGTTATAAATAATATTAAAAACTAATGTAGAACTTTTATTTTTTAAATAAAACAGTCTAATTAAGGCTCGGTTTTTACTTGCTGCAAAATGACGCGGGATGCTGCTATCGGATAGCTATCAAGAGGGATGCAGGTTCTGTGAGACGCGCGTTACTTTTCCATATAGCGATAACCCTGTAGTATTCAAATTGCTATATAGTAGTGCGCATTTGCACTTTAGTTTTTAAAACTATGTCTGATGAAATAAGGACATAGAACTTTTCATTGAGGAGGGGAAAATACATCTAGTAATTCGTGAGCCACGACGGTTACAAGGATAGATTCAAGAATTATGTAAATTAACAAATAGGTCAATAATTTTTGAAAAACGATATCTTAATTTTGGAACTATTTTATAATAGTAATATCTTTTAATCCGATTGATTCATCAATATGAACTGAATAGCAATTAAAAGACAATGCTATTTTTATCTTTAATTTGATAAATAAAAATGTTCATACATTTTAACAAATAGGCAAACAATAACGTACGATCCATCTTGGTTGGTGACGTCGATAGGACGCAGATGACGCAAATTAATTGATAGTGACGCAACGTCCGGAGTTGATTTGTAGTAGTGCGCACCGGGCCTAAACCAGACCAAACACAATTAATTACCAGACTGAACCGGTGAAGTATGAAATAGACTTACAGTTTAGAAAACTTCTTTTTTCGTGCTTCAACAGAAGCAAATTCTCCTATAACTTTGTCAAATTGTATGCTCTTTGAATTCACCCTCGATGCAGATATGAGCAAAAGAGTCAAGTTTAGCTTGCTGCATGGTAAGTGTTTTGTGACCTAAGATAGTGTTTAATACGTTTCAAACAGGAGAATTGCATTAAAAGGAAAAATATACTAATTCAATAATGGCCCATAAAAAAACTAAAATAAACGGTATCAGTTAACTGACACAAACTTTCTCCCAACTTACTGTAGTCAAAATAATATTGTTTTTAATCATTTTATTTACTACTTTTTAGAACAAAACAAAAAAATAATATTCTACCTACGTCAATCGTATAAAAAAATTACTGTCCCAGGCGGGATTCGATCGCGCGACCTTTGAATTACTGGCCGTGCTCGCTACCGTGGTGCTACCCCGTGCGGCCGCTGCCGCGATGCTAGATTGACAACACAAACTTGTTTATTTTTAAACATTTCCCCATAATTATAAAACGCCGAAGTTTTGATAAAAGCGGGTGGTGTCATTTTGTTGGCATCTTAAGCACTATAAATACTGAAAATTTGATCAAAATCGTTAGAGCCGTTTTTGAGAAATTTGCATTTTTGTCGTTTTTATGGGTTTTTAGGGGTAAATTACCCTTAAAAATTAGAAATTCCAAAAAATGAAAAAACGCATGGAGATATTAGGGTTTAGTACCTACATACCAAATTTCATGAAAATCGGACCAATAGTGTCCTCTCTGGTCGTGTATACATACAGACAGACTGACAGACAGACAACACTCTAAAAACACTTTTTTGGGTTCAGGGAGCACCAAAACAAAAAATTCCACTAAAAATATTTTTTGGTTCAGGGAGCACCAACACAGATAATTGCACTAAACAATTTTTTGGGATTCTGGGAGCACCAAAACAGATAATTCAACTGAAAATTCAAATTCGAACATTTTTACGAAAACAATACTTTCTCCATATACTACGTATAGGGTGGAGAAAGTAAAAGTAAACCGACTACAAAAAATAACAATAAAGACACTAAAAGTGAAAAATAACTCAATGTGGTTACAATTAGGTAACAATAACTCTATTACGAAGTAAGCATATAATTCCGATCTGATAATTCCTGTAAGAACCTATTCATATTTTATTTTAAAATAAAAAGTCGTTATATGTAGGATTACTGTAAAACTATTTGAAGTAGGAGGCAAGCCTTAGGAAAACGTTAACTTATTTGTGCATTTACATACTAAGTTAGCCCGCACTTGCAAGCCACCGAGGCAGAATGTGCAAGCAATGAAGTCTTTTAAAAATATGAGTCGGGTGGTGGTTCATAAGTCAAGGCGCTCTCTACTTCGAAATCGGCTAACTGGGAAAATTTGCTATACGTGTACGTAATGGGGACCCGCGCATTACGTCGAAACGGATCGGAATTTTGCTTCGGAGTCGGGAGCTTTCGCTCCGCGAGGTGATTTTGGAAGAAAATGAAGATCCGCTCTGAAAGAAGGATGGAGTGGAGAGGGAGTGAGGGCTGCTACACGTGCTAATTTTAGCTGATGGCGATTCGAAAGTCTGGTGTAGTGCGCGGCCCGCTTCCTAAGTAGAGCCTCCTGCCAAACGGACAGACGTCGTCAATATATCAGTTATATAGGTTGGTCCTTGTTCAATAATATAATTTGCAGGTACTTCAAATTATAATTATATTCAGCTGTTTACAATGTTAAGTCAAACATATATTTCTATAAGTATAGAAAATGACCTTTTGAAGTGGCTTTCCATTATAAAAATTAACATATATCTTCAACATTTTAATTAGATGAACAGATGTACACGTACTTTCTAGATTATAGGTCAAATGATTGGAAATTTTCCTATTATTACTTTAGGCTACAAAGAACAAAAATGAATTTGTTTACAAAGTCATCAAATATTATGTTAATAATCACTGTAGCTAATTTATCATCCCATTAGTAAGGCCTCCTTTCATAATAGGACAGTTAGTTATTAATTAGTTTTAATTGGTTGTTTATTTACTGTTATCTTAATCTTATTGTTACTTTAAACTTACACATTGATTAAATCTATTATACCAAATTATGTTTTTTGTTTTAGTTTAATCCTTTATGACTGGTTATAATTGTTCTTCAAAAATGCAATAGATGTAAATTTATTTATTTCCATTTTTTTTTAAAAAAGGATCATACACAATGTAAAAAACATTGTTTTGGCTGCCATTTGAAATTGTTGGAGATATAACCAGAGTTTTAATTCAACAATGTTTGATTTTAAGAACCCTTTAATTAGTATACTGCTATCAGATTTTTAGATATGAAATTCTTTCAATTTTCTGAAATTATTTATGTTGGAAAATCTGTGGAAAGTACCCAAGTTGGAATTCTTTGAATTGGTATATCATTAGCAATGTTTGTATAATTTTGAGTTCCGAGAATAAAACAGTCAATAAGAATACAAAAATAAAATGTTTGTACATTTAGGGTCACCATCTTGAAATGGGATCAAGTCAAAACTTTTTCAAAATGTTTACCTTTTAAAGATCTTTAACACTCAACATATATGTTATGATTGAAATCTTTTGAGAAACCATACACATAACACAAAATGTGCCATTTTTGGCACTCGGATTTGAAAAAAAAGTTTTTATTATTTAGATACAAATAGTGAAGCCTAGTTTAATAGATATGCTAGCATTGCAAAATAGTTGGGTTTACAGCTGCTAGAGTTGGCTGTAGAAGTATGTATCGCTTTTGAGTGCTACAAAATCATGGCTGACCCGTGATGTTCAGAACATTTGCCATTTGTCTAAAGGTGAAAGAACCTATAAACAATGAATGTATTATATCACAAACTAATAGGCCTAATCACAAACTACTGTTTCAGAGTCAACATACCTAAGGAGATTGTACATTACCCCGGATTCCCCCACAAACATAGCGAGACTTCCTACATCACATCTAAAGAAGTACTACAGTACCTGAATGACTTTGCTGATCATTGTAATATCAGGAGGTGTATAAAGGTTAGTACAAATGAATGTGTTGTTTACTAACCTCTTAAGGCTCTGCTCCACTTTTGCCATTTTGGATTTTTCTTCATAAGGATAATGTTAAAACTGAAGCTCCATTTACTCTTGTAGGAGAATTAGCTGTAAAGATGTATCAACTAGCTGCGATAATTGGTTTGGCTAATTGTTATTTCTCACTAGGTCCGAAAGGCCTGGAACATTGCTGGACCTTCATAGTTGAGGGAAAGAGAAAAGTGATCAGCATAGTAATTATATTTAATGTGTAATTGCTTACGGCACACAAATTACACATACATACTTCGAAATTTTATTTCTATCTACATGGTAGACATACTGTTTTTAGTCATATACAGTAGGCCTAGTTACTTTTATGTTACACAGAGAACTAAATTAATTATAGATTCAATACGACAATGCACGTAAAATGTAAGAAATATAAAACTGTTTTTGAAGTGAAAACTTCTTTAGGCACACCGAGTACTTTTTGGATGAGGTAAAATATACAAACTCGCGATACACGAAACTGTATCGCGCTTTGCGTTTTTGTTTTCATCTATGATTTCTTCTTCTTAATTGGTTTACAAATAAAAGCTAATATAAACCAGAAGTTTAATGTAACAGCTGATTGTAAAAGAAGAAGAAAATGACGAAATAAAATAGGTATATAGTGGTAAATTCAAAGGTTTAAACTCAATAGCTGTATGGATTAGTCACGTTGTGCTACCGATGAAATGGACATTATGCTTCTTCATTTTGTAATTAAACTCCAGTCTTGGAGGAAGTACACCAGAATGAGGTACCTCTCAAGTGTAGCAAAGTTAAACAAATTTATTTATTTATGTGACGTGTACGCAAAATGTACGAACATATGTGTTACCGTAAGTGTTGTGTATATATAAGTATTTGAGTGGACATAGATAGCTGGCCTGATGATGCTGCCTGTGGCAGTGAAACATGTAGCCACATAAAAGGTAAAGTACAAAACAGACTACATTTGACAGAAAATAAATAATATATATAAAATATATGTAGTTCTAAGGCTATCAACAATGAATATGAATAAAAACATAATGTTTGTTCAACTAATTTAAGTAGGCTAGTTTATTCCAAACATTAATTTAAAAGTCGATATCACTGGTCTTTTATCGTCTTTAACATCTATGTAAAACATATAAATATAAATATTCCTTTATTTCTTTCATTACAATGTTAAAAATGTTTTTAGTTTTTTGTGTATTTGAAAACCCCCGAATGTGAACCATTCCGTTGTAGGGCCTCTAAATTATGTTCAACTTATTAAATGAGTTCAACTTGTACGTTTATTACTTTTATGTTTATATTTTAACACTGCTTTTTAAAATTTCAGTTTTGCCACCATGTCAAAAGAGTGTGTCCAAAAGGAAATGGCTGGTTAATTACTGTTGTTGATCTGCCAAACAACCAAGAAAAAGTATTCCAATTTGATGCAATATTCGTCTGTAATGGGTGAGAATTAATTAACTTCACATTTATATGAAATGTAATGTGGGTGAACATAAAGCAAGTTGATATATGATTTAAAATTGGGTTTAGTATAATTTAACCTTATCATTTATTAAACGAGCACTTCTTGTATATTTGTTTATAAATTTATTTCGGGATCTCGCTAACGGCTCTAATAATTTTGATGAAAATTTGCAAATAGGGGTTTTTTGACGTCAGGAATCGAATGCGTAAAAATGTCTGCAAAAATGTACATAAAATTTAAACTCTGAACTTCTTTTATATACCACCTTTGAAGTCACTAAGTATAGGCGAATAGATACATTATAGATACAATAAAGATGTTTTACAAACAGATGTTAATCTGTTAATTTTAGCTCCAGAAGTTTATATACTATTTAACAAACTTAAATCATTAACAATGTATGAGGCCGTATAATTTTCAACTTATTTATTTATTCAAACACCAAACGTAACTAAAACATTATTTTTGTGCTGTTATTAACCGTTCTGGAAACCTTTTCACCAGTTTCTGCATTCTTCGCATTTTCTAAAGGTAATATAAATTATCTAATGATTATAATTATTATTTGTTATTTCTAAAATACATAAACAATATCAAATATGGCCTATTTGTTGGATAGGTTACATAACCTACATGTAGTCTACCTATATAGAGGTTTTTGGACGTCAGGATTCGAATGCGCTAAGTTTTATATCTGCAAAAAATTATAATAAAATGTTAGAACTAATTACACTTATGTTTTTTTAAATTTAAATAAACTGTTCATATGTATGTAAGATCGAAAAATATTCATATTTATTCAGTATGCGATTCGTATTTACATACATTTTCCTAAAAAAACAAAAAATACTGAGCAATGCTCGGTTGCCCAGGTACTGTTATACTAAACAGTATAGACTTTACTAATTTGATTTTGACCGTAATTTCAAGTAAGATTTGCAGGAAAGCTTCTATGAAGTGAAATTAGTAGATTAGTGGCCTACATTACATTGTGACAAGTTTAAGAATGTAGAGTGTAAATTGTCACAATTGTAAAACAAAATGACATGACTAGTAATGTACTAAATTACCACTCAATTACTTAATTAAATTGCAAACGTAGTTTGACACAATTTAAAATTTGACTATGAAACATTATTTTTTCATCACATAGATTCGTTTCCACAAATTACAAACAACTTTTGAGTCAGTTAAATCAGTTTTTAGATTAACTGCTGTGTTTATGAGCCAAATAATATTTTGAGATTCTTCCATCTCTTCAAAAGCACATTATAAGTGCTCGTTTTAAAGCAGTTTATGGGCTAAGTTCTGAGATCTCTAGTTTGATGTAGAGCAGGCGATGATAACCACCCAGGTTTTTCGCCTTTAAACCCCCCCCCCTAAAAAAAAAGTTTGGTGTAGTTGTCACTGTTCTTCCTTCACACACAAAGGGTGCTGGGTTTGATTCTGACAGGGCCAGATTATTATCATGCAAATATATATTCAATTAATTGCTTAGAAATAGTTTATAAGCTTATAAAGTTGGCTTTGTACATAATGAAAATAATAATAAAACATACTGTAGGCCTCCATTAGTAAAGCAAAGAGTGAATCCAACACATTTTGTGTAACTTATTTTTTCAACTTCTATACATTTAATGTATTAAATAATAAATTAAGTTAAAATCAAGTTCTAAATGTTACTTAGGTTTAATAATGGTTTGTATAGAGTTATCCTCTATTAGCGCTTATACCTTAGCATAATGAATTCATCAGTACAAGTAATAATAGGCCTAACCATAATTTAAAACCTTTAATAATGCCAAAGGTATTTTAACGGATATAAAAATTGTTTTTCATTTCCACACTTTAAATATTGCTTTTAAAGAAGGAATCAGACTAGTAATTTGCTATAATAGAATTCAGTTTCAAATATAATTACGTAATTGAGATTTATAAAAATCTTTTGCTGTTTTGAATATTTTATACTTTACACAACAAATATTGTTCATACTTAAGCATAGTTTAATTCGATCATCAACATAACATAAGCTGGTCTATTCACTTCTTTAAAATTTAATAATACCTAAGGGATTATTGTAGATATTATTCTTTAGAAAATTATAATTTTGTTAAGTATATATGTAGCCTATATATATTTAGATCCTTTTCTTCTCAATTATAAGGAAGTTTAGTTTTTTTTATCGCCAAAGGGTACATGAAATATCTTAATTGTTGTATTAAACAGACTGTTTTGTATTTTCTACAGAGAAAAACCCCATAGGGGTTAGACGGAGCCCAGCAAACTACAAAGGGAAGGAAAGAGTCCTAATAAAGGACTAACATGCCTTCAAAAGTAACTGCAGTTGTAAGTCATGTGTTTCTTCTCCATATTTGTTGAAAGAAACCAAACAGAAGTACTCCCATGCCTCATACGAGGCTTAAGTAGCAATACAATGATTTTAAGTTTTTTTAAACTTTTATTGTTTTCTTGGTCAGTATACAATATTTTCAGTTGAAGATAATACAATTCATCATGGTTGTTGTAAGCACCCTCGGTCATGAAATGACTTGTGGTAATTTAAACAAAACTTGTGATTCCAGTAAGTAAATAACTTTTAATATTTTTTGGATTACAGTATTTGAATTTAGTATTAAGTATGTACAGTACAATAAAACCTATTACATAAGTAGGTTGATTGATACACGAACTACTAAACTATATTTTTGTCTTTGCATTTTGTCTGTACAAACATCAATAAAATACAGAGGTTGGCATTTTCCTATTTCCCTTATCCAAGTCACCCGTTAAGAACATTTGGTTCCTGTTCTTCCAAGTTTCTCTACGTTATTCCCACCCTCATACTGTCATTCCACTATCTTTCTCTATAATTCCTTCATGACAGAGTCAGAAAAAGAAGTTATCTTTGCCGCTAATCATCACGTTCCAATTATCTTTTCCTTGAGAACAATTGTACTTCTTTTAACATTGTCTAATTCAGTTACTGTAAGATTGAATGTCTATGCTGTTATAGCTCACAGATTAAGTGATCGCTTGACATGTGGTATTGATCATGGAGTAGAAAGACTTGTCAACTGAACAGAAAGACTTGTGACAGTCAAGTCTGAACAGAAATTGAGAAATTCATAGTAAATATTTTAGTTTACAACCTTACCTACATATCCTTATCATAAAACTTATTTCTTTGCGATGACATGGTGCATTTCAACGAAATGTAGTCCTATCATCCAACTGACCATTCTTTTAAAATTTCACTTCATACCCCTTGTTCTTTACATTTCCAGTTTTGTTCCAGATTTTAGGCCTGCAGGTATTTTAAGCGAAGAACAACAACTTTTAATAGTAGTATTTTTAAAAGCTTCACTTTGTATTGATTTTTCTTGAGACTTACAAGTCATTTTGCATTTAAGTTAAACAAAATTTGAACTATATTTCAGGCCAAATGTATTTTATGTAATGGAAAATCGTGTCATCTACACAGCTTAAACCATAATGTTTATCTACCAAGTTTATTTGGCTTGTAGGTTTATTTCAACTTCTTTTACTTAATGGCTATTTGTTTATTCAAACATCAGTAGCTATTTAATTTGATGGCTCTACTTCAGTTTTAAGAGGTCTTAAGTATAAATGTAGAAAATGCTTCAACTTTAAAAAAATCTTTTCAATTTTGTTAATATTGAATTTGTGTTAAGATAATTTTTAATAGTTTCTCATATTTAATTTTAAGAAGTAAAGATTTTGATCTAAATTATACAAAAAAAACTATGAATGACTAACAAAGTCAATTAAAACGACAATCTGAAGGTTGTGTCTCAAAGGAAACATACACTTCTAAGGCGTAGGCCTACTCAAGTTACCGTGCATGCTTTAACATAACAAATATTACAATCAAGATTTATAATGAATGATTTTTATATTACTGTATTTAAATATGTTATATTATTGGTTGCTTCTAAATATTATAATTTGAGTCTAATTACTAAACTGATGAATTAACTATGAATTTAAAATATTTAAGGAAAAAGAGATTTAAATTTTGTCATTATACAACAGTTAGTGACAACAATTCTTCCACACATCCTCTATTATTTTGTTCACAGTTGTGAACCTGCACATACTATTACAAACTCTTCTTTTTAGGTGCAAGGTTTCCTTCTTCTTTTCTTCATCTAAGAAAGTCTGTACGTGCGTAATTAATTATATTTTATTACCAAAATGTATAAATTCTTTAATTTTAAATACAATAACAATTCTGAGGTTATAGTTTTTTTTTATCAAATTGTATTTCAATTGAAATATAAATACATTGAACTATGAGTAGGCTATATTAACAAACACTAATACTTTCTTAAATGCTTTTGAATAATAACTGTTAACACTTACATGTTTATAGCTTATTCTTGCTAGGATAAGACTATTGTACATGAACTAATATTCCTTGTGTTATTTAGTTTGAACAACAAGCCCGAGTATCCCAAACTGAAAGGGATGGACTGTTTTCGTGGCAAGTCATTGCACAGTCATGACTATAGGCAACCGGAGCCTTACCACGGAGAAACAGTCCTAATAATAGGAGGTGGCCCATCAGCTATGGATGTTACCTACCATGTTGCAAACTTTGCAAAAAAGGTAAACTGATTGGTTTGTATATGTGGAGATCCTCCAGATGCATTCCATTTTTGTTTTTAATTATGATTTAATAGATTTGTTTCTACAAATCATTTCTATTTAATCAAAATGCCTGACTTTAGGAAGGAAGGCAGATTGTTTTAGTTCCTTTGAAACCTTGAAACAATTTTTTACTATACAAATCATTGTTTTGATCAAAAATGAAATATTTTTACGAATCATGTTTATTTAATCAAAACGCCTGACTTTTGTAAGGAAGGCAGATTGTTTTGGTTGTTTCGAGAATTTAAAATAATTTTTTGCTGTTTATATTGTTATTTTTATCACAAGTGAAATTTCCAGAATTATCGGAAACGGAAGACAGATTGAATATTCTCTGTTTTCAAGTTACATTTCTCAGAGAAAAAATATAAGAGTAGATAGTTTTAATATACGTTAATTTCTTTCACAAATAATCCTTATTATGAAACATAACAACTATTCAGGGCCTTAAGTTGTACATACAAATTTAGAAACAAAAAACTACAATAAGCACTGTTCTCACACTTTTTCTTTTTTTAAAAATTCTGTGGTTGCCTAAGAAGTATACTTCTTAGATTTTATCATATTATATTTTCATTTAAAGCTTTGTAAATTTTGTATAGTTTTATGAAGAGCTTCCCAATTTATCTTAGTATCCACTAAACCGAACTCCTTTTCCTTCTTGTACTTTTATTTTAGTTTGTTTGAGCTTGTTATTTATTGGTTGGTTATTTAGTTATCTAAGGGGTCGTGAAAACAAGTTTGCTTTTTCAATAATACACGTGCAGTAATATCATTAAATATAAATACTTCTAATGATATTAATTTTCACCTCAGTGTCAGTAATTGTTTTTCCATAGATGTAGTAAATTTTGCACATAAAATAATATTAATATGATAAATTCGATAAGTTACAACGAATAATCGTAGCAATAAAACAAATTAATGTTCATTAAAATGGGAAGTAAATAGTGATTCAGAGATTACAGAGATTTCTTTTATAGGTAAAGCGATTCTCTTAGGTACATTAGAAATATTAATTTAGCCTACACTATTGGGGGGGTGGTATTAAATGTTGAAAATACCAAACCAGGTTATGTGTAAGGTCTTGTAACTTAGGGCAGAATGTGCTGTTGCCTTTAGAAGGAATGGGGGAAAAGTGAGGTGGATTGGAAAACACACAAATTTTTATTTCAATGCATACATTTTTTTAACTGTTTTCGGATTGTACTTTTTGTTGTTATAAGTTACCAAAATGGCCCAACTCAAAAAATACAAAAATGAAAACTAGGTTCCAAAACGCTTAAATGATTAACAAACAAAACAAGAGTAAAAAGTGAGTTGGATTTGCAAATAACAAAATTTATTACTTTACGCTGATTTTATGCCAACACATTTTTATTTTAGTTTATGCACGAAAAACCTATACCAATTGTCTTTAAAAATTTAACTAATAATAACAATCTTTAACCAATAAATTTCTTCATTATCATCAATTAATACTGCAGTTTTGAAAAACAAGATTGAGACTGGTGTTGTCTGATAACAGGATAATTTTTATCTGGAATTCTTATGTACTAGGAGAGACCCCTGCTTGCTCCGCACGCCAACCCCCGATGGAACCGATATGTTATGTTTTATTTATAATAAAGGTGTAGGATTAATAATAACCTCAAAACTAAGATGATCAAAATCATTTGAGATTTAAATAATGTTAAATGTTCAAATCAAATTATTTCGTATATTTTATAACAACAGTTATAGTAAAGGTTAAAAGAACCAGTAAGGCTTAGGTGAACACTTAATTAAAAACCTAACCAAAATGTTACTCACTATCAATTACCGTATATTATCAATAAATATAGGTCTATAATATGTCTTATTTACTTTTAATTAGGATGTAACATAGTTTTTTCTTACTTTTAAATTCCTTAACGCAAGTTGTTATTGGTTTGTGTGTGTTGAAAAATGTGTTGGTTCAGTATAGGCCTAACTTCAAATATTATTTTGTACTAAAAGCTAGACATCCGAATTAACTGTATTATCTGTTATTTAAAAATCATTATTACTTCCACGAAAGCAGCTGGATTAGTTTGTTTCTTATTACAAACAGCTGTTTTGTATAGAAATGTTTTTATAACCTCTTGAATACTATTATAAACATCATTATTTACATCCACGAAAGCAGCTCGATTAGTTTGTTTCTTATTATAAACAGCTGTTTTGTATAGAAATGGTTTTAAAATTTGTTCCATGTTAATCTTGTGGGGGAAAACCCGACCTTTGAGATTAGCTCACGCCATTAAGGATAAGAATGTTTGACATCTAAAACCTTATTGCAAAACTTCGAAAAGAGACGAATTTTTTGGCCACTCAAACATTCAATTTGGTCCAGAAATAAGGGAGTTGTGTTCACAAAAACTGCTTCACAGTTTTAAGGATTCATAGTAAGCTTCCATTAACAGTTGAGTATCTAAGTGTTTATTAATTGTTTGCAACTAAAATGGATAACATAATTATCAACCCTTTACATTTGTAGGATTATTTGTTTTATGGAAATTGGTGTACCTTAATAACTACCTGCATAATATAATTCTGGCTACAAGTTTTGCTCAATTTTATTTGTTATGAAATAAAGGTACCGGTAAAATAAATATTTGTTTTTAAATAACAGTTAATAAGCAAGCGCGGTCCCAGGGGGGGAGGGGGGTCAAGGGGGTCATGACCCGCCCCCCAAAATCTTGAATAATAAATACTTTTAATAAGCCTTTTTATACTAAATACGTTTTTATAGATAAATTATTCTATAATTTTGCGGAGCTATAATTATATTTGCAAATCGAAACAATTTGAGATAGGAACGACTTGTGGGTCTAGCTCTATTAAATATTCATATAGACATAGATGTGGATATGAATGCCGTGATTAACAGGTTTGCTAAGAGCTCAAAGACGAGGTTGGCATTTGTCTTGTAATTCATATGTATAGTATTTCCTATTACATATTAAACCATTGATAAAATGTGTATTTTTTCAGTTTCTATTCATTTACACCTGAAATGGGTCAATTAAAAACTTGACAAGTATTTAGATGTCCCTTAAAGTTAAAGCTCAGATTTTAGGTTATAAGTTCGTAGAAGTTCGTTGACCTGTAATTAGATACTATTAATAAATTTTCCCTAGCTATAAATCCCCCCCTACAAGAAAAAAAATAAAACACATAACGATGACCCTCCACAAAACTTAAGGCTGGGACCTTATGTTAATAAGGTATATAATATGGAAAACTTAGTGTTTTCCTTGTATATTTTGTAGTTTTTTATTGATAACTTATAATAAATGACAACTGAAAACCTTCTTACAGTGAGAATAGAAGGCATTTGTTTCATAAAACTAATAAATAAATGTTGTAACTGTCACTAAGTAGCCAGTGGCGGTCCCAGAGTGGGGGTCAAGGGGGTCATGACCCCCCCAAAAATCTTAAATAATTAATGTTTTTAATAAGCCTTTTAGTACTAAATAAGTTTTCATAGATAAATAACTATTCTATAATTTTGGGGAGCTATAATTATATTCGAAAATCGAATAAAATTTGGGAGAGGAACGACTTGTGGGTCTAGCTCTATTAAATATTCATAGAGACATAGATGTGGATGTGAATGCCGTGATTAACAGGTTTGCTAAGAGCTCAAAGACAAGGTTGGAATTTGTCTTGTAATTCATATGAATAGTATTTCCTATTACATATTAAACCATTGATAAAATGTGTATTGTTTCTGTTTCTATTAATTTATACCTGAAATGGGTCAATTAAAAACTTTACAAGTATTTAGATGTCGCTTAAAGCTAAAGCTTAGATTTTAGGTTAGGAGTTCGTAGACCTGTAATTAATTAGATACTATAAATAAATTTGCACTAGCTATAAATCCCCCCCCCCCCAAAACTTAAGGCTAGGACCGCCACTGCTAAGTACAGTATTATATATATCGGAATGTTGGGCACAACCAGTCGATGATATTTGAATTGACTCTGTTTTTTAAATATTGTATTGTGTGCAGTTATTAATTTATTATTGTGTTTGTGTTAATGTAATGTGGTTGAGTGTTTTTTAAATTAAAATTAAAATTATCCGGCTACAAAGCTTGAAGATGGTTGAAAAGTCGAAACGGCTATCTTACTACGGCAGTAAAATTGAATATTGTAAGACGGTAAATCACAATATTTTTTTTATTAAATCAATATTCGGTATGGGGACAACCAAACGTTTTGATAAAATTAATCCTGCACTCCTTTTATGGTATTAGGTCAGTTTTGATTTGTATTATAGAAGATTAGGGAAGATTATAGAGGTTCAAAAGTTAACTTATAACAAGGTATGTATTTCAGGTTGTCGTAGCTCATCACTCAGAACGGATCAAATGTGGGAAATACCAGAATAATGTATTCCAGAAGCCTGATGTTACGGAGATAAAGGAAAACTCTGCGGTTTTTGAAGATGACAGTGAAGAAGAATTTGATACCATAATTTATTGCACTGGTATGTTCTACAATATATTTGTATTTGAACTGTTGCTATTAATGTATTATGAATGAATTTAATTGACCAGTTTACTTGAAATCTATATAATTTAATGTTTTGTACTATGCTGTTGGTTATAAAACAAACGTTAAACATTCTAAAACTAACTTTACCACAAGTTGTAATAAAAATCCATGTTTTTCTCTTAAAATGCTTGTACTTAACACAAATAACACGAATGTCATAATTGATATGTGTTGTTCAACGATATTTGTTGATTTTATGAAATTGCTTAGGAGTAGGAGGACCGACCGTTTATAAATACAATTTTGAATGTGACCTTAGGAATGAAAATGTATAATAATTTGAAGATGTTGTAGTTAGTTCACAAAAACAATTAAAACAATTTTTGACGTTATAGGCTACTTTTAATTAGCCTTGGTGGTTAAACAGTTTGTTCAAATTTAATCAATTAATTGTATATGATGTTGCCATACACCAATCTGTAAATTTGTCACTAAAAACATTTTCTTTATATTACACTCTTTATGACAATCATTCAATTTGTAATTTAATAGGTCAAACTACAATATTTTGTATTAATTGTTCTATATAATACAAATATTCCGATAAATAATTATATGAATCCAAAATGATCTTTATATTATATATACATGTATATATATAAAAAAAAAAACCCGTAAGCAGCACTGCCGCATTACTATAGCCGAATTTTCTTATCAGGGAATAACTAGTATTTTATAATGAGAGTTTACTATGAGTTTTGTTTCTTGTTCCGGAAACTGTTCCAAATATACCTTTGCACAGGATTATAGTAAATTTAATTGCCTTTCGAATGATATAGCTCATAAATTGCACTGGGGTTTATTAGTGGGAGAAATTGCTTAATTACCTTACATTGATAATGAAAAAACATTTATCGGGATTTTCGTATCAATTTTGATCCTTGTTCCGGAAACTGTACCTTAATTACCTTTGCACAGGATTGTACTAAATTTAATTATCTTTCGAACGATATAGTTCAAAAATTGCACACGGGCTGTTGAGTGGGAGAAATTGCGCAAAAACCTTACACAGATAATGAAAAAATCATTTATCAGGAGATTCCTATCAATTTTGTTCCTTGTTCCGGGGACTGTACCTGAATTACTTTTGCACAGGATTGTAGGAAATTTAATTGCCTTTCGAACGATATAGCTCAAAAATTGTACACGGGCTTATGAGTGGGAGAAATTGCGCAAAAATCTGACATTTATAAAGAAAAAATCATTTATCGGGAGCTTTCTATCAATTTTGTTCCTTGTTCCGGGGACTGTACCTGAAATACCTTTAAACAGGTTTGTAGGAAATTTAATTACCTTCCGAACGATATAGCTAAAAAATTGCACACGGGCTTATGAGTGGGAGAAATTGCGCAAAAACCTGACATGGATAATGAAAAAAATCATTTATCGGGAGTTTCCTATCAATTTTGTTTCTTGTTCCGGGGACTGTACCTGAATTACTTTTACACAGGATTGTAGTACATTTAATTACCTTTCGAACGATATAGCTCAAAAATTGCACACGGGCTTATGACTGGGAGAAATCGCGCAAAAACCTGACATTTATAATAAAACAATCATTTATCGGGAGCTTTCTATCAATTTTGTTCCTTGTTCCGGGGATTGTACCTGAAATAGCTTTGCACAGGATTGTAGTAAATTTAATTACCTTTCGAACGATATTGCTCAAAATCTGCACAAGGGCTTATGGGTGGGAGTAATAATGCAATTTCCTCGCTCTAACTTTGCCATTCTAAACAAGCCGCCATTTTGTGTAAAATCGAAAAATGAAAATATCAGTGTCTGGGACATCGTACAAGGACCCTTCCACTAAAATTTCATCTATTTTGAAGTATATTTACTAGCATTTTATCAAGGTGGGAAAAATCCATATACTTATATACCCTTAAATCCCTACCCAAAAACGATTAATCGGTATAACTCCGCCATTTTGAATCCGATCGAAAAACAACAAAAAGTGTATCTGAAGAATCCTACTAGGACCCTTTCACCAAAAAATCAGCAATTTTGGAGCATATTTACTACCACTTATCGATCCGGGAATAAAACAGATATATATATATATATATTACAACGAGCCCCACGTTGGCTGCTCCAATTAATTATACAACGGAACAATTCAACGTGTTCTTTTGTTGTATAATAAGTTACAACACCTACTGGAAGCCTTTAGCCAAAATTTTATCTTTAGCTTAGGTGATGCAACTGGGTGTCTGATACCTATTTCTAAAAGTATTTCGACTGACTCTAACACTTTAAAATAGCTTCCAGAAATTAATAAGTTTACTAGCTCTGAATTTAATTTACGAGAACTCTTGATTATTTTTGATCTCAGGGAAATGAGAACAGTGGAACAGCCCTTATGACTTACCTTATTTGTGCTTTGATTATTTATACAGCTAAACACATTTATTAGACTATTTCTAATAAAGGAAATTATCATGAATGGATAACCATAAACAGGTAATTGATTACTCTCAGTATTTCAGTATAAAATTTAATAATTAATTTATTCAAAACTCAAAATCAAAACTTTTTCAAAATTAAACATAAACAACTCACTTTTCTCACCGTCTGCTTGTACATACAATTTCTATCCAATATTAATGTTAAACCTATAATTCTAATTTCTAATAGGCTTGGCAGACAGTCTAATTTTATAATCAATTTAATTTTAATTTATTTGAATTTAATTTATTTACATTTATTATTTAAATTTAGGGAATATCGAATTTACATTTATTTAATTTATGATTTGAATTTAATTTGAAACTAACCTATCTCAACCAGTACTTTAAATATTTTTATTGAATTTACTCAGGCAATTAATTAAAATGGGGGACAACGTATTCTCGTTTACACAGACCTTAATTCAGCGTTTTTCACCTCCGGTTTTCCGTGATGGATGCCGCTATGTTGATGGGCTGGTGCTGGAGCTGATATGATGCTGTGTCTGGTAGCCTGGATTTTCTGATTTAAAGTTGTTGGGTTGATATGATGGCTACAGATGTACTTGAAGAGCAGATCTGGTAGAATCTAGTAGAGTTACAGTTGATCCTATTTCTTCCTTGGTTCGTGAGAAGTGAAGTTCCGTTTAGAATGTCCTGAAGGATTGCCTATGTCGTCTCAGTATCGCCAAATAGAGTTATTTTTGCATTAACTCATTTGGATAGGCCGTAGAGTTACTCCTGAAGAACTACTTCTGACTTGTAGTTTATATTTGAAAGTTATTTAAGTTAACGAAGAAAAAATATAATAGTAGTGCTCGTGATACTAAAGTTTTTTAGCATAACACGTAGTATACGAACTGGTAGAATAATATTTGCTGCAGAGTGACGTGAAGTCTACATTCGTAACAATTTGAATCTAGAGTGAGTTTTTGGATTTTCCGCGTTCAAGCCTTTATACACTTCGTGACGTCATTTCTTACATGCCCTTTCCCTCATTTTTTCAGTATACTAATTTTCCTTTTGTATTAACTTTTTTGGTCTAGAAATATGTCTAAATTCGCACTGGTTAATTTTATCTAATTTTCTTCTTTTCTTTTCCTTCCATTTTCCTGGAAAACACCAATTTCCCTGGTTAATTTGGTTGTTAGTTGACGCCCCTTTCTGTAACCGCGACTTCATCCCTTCCACTTTGGCCATTGCATCTTACTTGTTTTTGATTTCTCGCTGTACCTTTTTCCTTTTCATTTTTCCTTAATTTTCCTTTTTCACATTTTCCAGATTGTTTTTGGCTATCCGTACGTTTTTGAATCGTGTCTGTACTGTGATTTTTACGCGTGCGCGGCACGTCTACGCTTTTCCGCGACTTCCGCGACTGTCTTTCGCGTTCAAAGTCTTTTTTGTTTGTTTACGCTGATTGTCTTTAACACCTGTACAGTTCTAACACTTTTCACCATTTTTACTTATTTTTTCTCTTCTGGGACTTAGCCTACAATCGCAAAAAAGTTCTTTGGGGGTTTTTTATTTACTACGCGAAAAATATTTAAGTTACTGGTTTCCTAACGATACAATGTTAATCTAACCCTAAATCTCTTTACTTTATTATTATTTAAAATTCAAAAATTCAACTTTTATTACTTTAAAAGGCGTGAAAACTCTCACCATTTTATCTTAATTTAATTTTACTTTTTGTTCCCTTTTTTACACAGAACTATTCATTATCTAATAACTCTTGTGAGTGAAAACCTTTGATTTTAATTATTTCTCCCTTTTTAGGGTGTGTGAAATTTGACACTTAAGCTAACTTTTTTATTTTCAATAATTTGATTTTTTCTTATTTAACCTTTTATTTTTGTCTACTTATGTAGATTCCAAAAATGTCTGACTTTTTCAGTTTCGAGTTAAATTGAACTTTTCCCTTAACTTTAACCCCTGTTTACTTTAGTAGTGTTACCTTTTATGATTTGAAATTCACACGGCCGTAACTCACGCGTTTAGCGCTACGTATTAAACCATGAAAATCACAAATGCATAAAATTCCTGGATTCCTTTATTCCCCTAAAACTCAGCTACTTTCAGGCTAAGTCAGATTTCCTTTCTTGACGTGTCCTAGATCAAGGTTCATCTTGGGAGATAAGCCTTGCTCTGATTTAACTTGTATTTTTGACTAACAATTGACACTCACCGAAGTCCGGCCTTGAAAACATCGAATTTTATAATTTAATATAAAAACCGATTTTTCCCGCCTTACAACGGCTAATATCCGTTGTAATATATATAAAGTAATTTTCAAATTGGGTCGAGTGTAATAGCTCTTATTTTATTCAAAAATTCGGCTAAAAACAACAACAACAAAGTACATACAAAAGTAATAAAAATTAACAATCTGTTTGAAATATTTCAACTTTAAGGGTGAATCCACACTGCATCGAACAAAACAGCCTGAGTCAGTTTCAAACTGACTCAGGCTGTTTGACGCAAACCAAGGGGACGGAATTAGCACGATAATAGAGGAAACACTGGCACGGTCAAACGTTTTGTTTGCCTCAGTCGTAACCAGTCACGCTTGATGTTGTTTGAAGAACCCTGGTTTGAATCAAACATTTTAATATTGAAGGGATGTAAACATCTTTCTTCTTCTATTCTAGCCTGTATTTAACAGTATTTTATATAAATAATAATTATTTATTATTTGTTTTACAAGGCGAAACTAAAGTTTAAAGTTAAATTTTAATCTTTCAATTGCCGTTTATTATTATTTTGTTTTTTATACAAATAGTACCAGGAGATCGAGCTAAAGCTCGATTATAAGCAGGGCCTAGTTCGCTCACGTCAATAACTATTATTGCAAATTTCCGTGAACATCGTTTAGGTTAGGCCTATAACATTAAATAACTAAATAAAGGGTATGTTTATTTAGCAGAAGTATTCGTTGCCATGGTAACTATAAATAGATACAACATTAGGCTTACCTCTAATAAAATACAGTTTAAAAGAAAACAGATGATTATTGTAATGGCATTGAAAACATTTGCATCAGCTGTGCTTCGTTTAAAAGAAAACAGATGATTATTGTAATGACATTGAAAACATTTGCATCAGCTGTGCTTTGTATTGTTTAAAATGGACAAATTTCACTTTTTAATTTAATAAAAAGACGTAGAAAACGAATTTTCCCAGACTGGTGACCATTTCCAATCGATTTCTCGTGGCCAAAAACCCCATATAAAATCAAAAAATCAAAAATCCTTAGACGGAGATTCCAGATCCATTTAGCAGACAGACAATTATCTCTCGCTTTAGAAGATAAGATTTACTGTTTCCATATGTTTAATGTTATTATAATAAATGTATAGAATTAATAATAACATCAAAGCCAAGATGGTAAACACGTGCAGTTAAATGTCTATTCATTGCAAATACATTCAATAAACATAAAATGTTTTTTCATCAGTCTAGGCCTAACCTAAAATTATTGTGTGTATGTTTAATTTATTTTACCTGTCTTAACGGCAACATAGGCCTACATACAATAATTTTAGGTTAGGCCTAGGCTTAAAATTACTTTTTAGGTCTTAATGTTAGAAAGCCGTAGTAAATTTTACGATTTCATTTAAATAATTCACAAAATATGTTGGTAATTAAAAATGTAATAGTAGGCTACTTGATAAATTACGTGTTTTTACTAATAGCCGAAACGGCCGTCAAATAGAATATTGTAAGACAGGTAGGTAACAGCATTTATTTATTAAATCAATATTCGGAATAAAACTTATCTTCATAATTTCGCAGTTCAAATAACAATGATTTCATAGTATGTAATAGTATCATTATAACTTCTTATTTTGTTGTACGGATGCACCCAAATCTCATCATCGGTCATAACGGTAATATATTATATACTATTTGATATCATACACTTTTACATTTTGTTTCGGTTTGCTTCAATCAAATTGTTTGGCGCAGTGTGGTTTCAGCCTAAGAGAACAGGCAACACGTAATGAAGATGGCTTGTACATTGCATTGTGTAAAAGATTATTACCCACCAGTCTTTTAGAGATTTGTTCACCACCCCTACCATTGCTGGGTGTGTTTATAAAAATATTTGTTTGATTTTAACAACAAAACAGTTTTAATTGTAACACTGAGAGTATAGTTTAAAATGTATGGTTTTTCTAGGTTATCTGTCAGATTATCCCTTCTTGGACGAAACATGTGGAATAACAGTTGAAGACAAGTATGTCTTTCCTCTTTATAAACATTTTATCAATGCTTACCATCCTACAATGTGTATCCTTGGTAATCTGAGCTATTCCATGCAGTTTCCAACATTTGATTTGCAAGTAAGTACATTTGTAGTAGTATAATAATATATTACATTTGTGTGCTCCATTGTATACAAATAGTACACTTTCTTCAGCTAAATTTTTATCAGTAAATTTCTGATAAGCTTCAGTTAATTTTAATAATAATAAAACAACTTCACTACAGAGAGGATTCTCTGCACTGGTTTAGTTTTTACATGTATGTACAAATAATACATTAATTACAAAGTAAACTTTTTTAATAGATTAAAATTAGACTGAACTTTAGCAAATTGTACATTTATTTACTCTATTACTGGCCTCTATATATTATTCGACTCCTTGACCTTCATATAAAAATATTTATTGGGAGCTTCATATTAATTTTATTACTTGTTCCGAAGACTGTACCTGAAATACCTTTGCACAGGATTGTAGAAATTTTAACTGCCTTTCAAATGATGTAGCCACAAATTGCACTCGGCCATATGAGTGGGCGAAATTAAGCAAAAAACCTTACATGGATAATAAAAAAAATAATTTATCGGGAGCTTCCTATAAATTTTGTTCCTTGTGTCTGAAAGGACCTGTAATTTTGTCCTGTATTTGAAATAACCTTTCCATAGGATTGTAGTAAATTTAATTACCTTTCGAATGATGTAGCTCAAAAATTGCACTCGAGCTCATGAGTGGGAGAAATTGCGCCAAAACCTGACATGGATACTGACAAAATCATTTATGGGGAGTTTCTTATCAATTTTGTTCTTTGTTCCGGGGACTGTACCTGAATTACCTTTGCACAGGATTGTAGTAAGTTTAATTAGCTTTTGAATGATATATTTAAAATATTGCACTCAGGAGTGGGAGAAATTGCGCTAAACCCTGACATGGATAATGAAAAAATCATTTATCGGGAGTTTCCTATCAATTTTGTTCCTTATTCTGGGGACTGTACCTGAATTACCTTTGCACAGGATTGTAGTAAATTTAATTAGTTTTCGAATGATATAGCTCAAAAATTGCACACAGGCTTATGAGTGGGAGAAATCACGCATAAACCTTATATTTATAGCGAAAAAATCATTTATCGGGAGCTTCATATCAATTTTGTTCCTTGTTCCGGGCACTGTACTGAAATACCTCATATAACTCATACAGAAATCAGTTTAATTTGGATAAGTATTCCTTTTTTGTGCTTTTGTTTAATGGTTATATAAATTTCACATTTTGTCGGGCATTTTCAAACCGTAGTATGCATTACTTAATGAACAGAGTTTTTTCACTACACTAGCACTTATTGAAGATTGCACACAAAGCTGTACACATATGTCCATTATAAAAGAGATCTGCACATATCTTGCAATACACACACATGAGTTCACCTTCTTGTCTTTATTTTAAATATTTTGATCGGACATTTGCGATCATTTTGTGAATAAAGAAAATACTACACAATGTTTCGAGAGTATACCTCAACTCAAGTTTTAAATCGCTTGGTAACAAGAGACGATTTCGAAACGTAGTTTTCTTTATACACAAATAATGGCAAATGTTCGAACAAAAAATTGTAAAAATAAGACAATCCATCATTTGAAAGTAATTTTAAAACCAGAGTACTTGTCTTGTTTAGTACGTTTATTTACATTTATAGTTAAAAAGTGTTATGTGTAAGTGTTTTTAAAAAAGGTGCTAATTAATTAAGACCTACATAATGGTTTGAAAATGACTGACATGAAACGAAACATACTTAACCATTCAAAAAACATGTAAAAATAGACTGCGAGAACATCAAAACAACGGTATTTAGGGAAATAAACCAGTTCAGTAAGGCAATAAAAAAAACACGATAACGTTGTCCTTGAAACGTGTTTGAGTAACTAAAAGTAATATTTTGTATCACCCTGATTTGAATAAAAATCCCGAACCACAAAACAAGGAACAAAAACAATAACTAAACAACTAAATTGTAAATTATGTTTATTAAGCTACCCTTATGTACATTTCGATGACATGGTCATCATCCTCAGAGGGTTTTAACAGTACTAAAGTACATAAGGGTAGCGTAATAAACATAACTTACAATTTAGTTGTTACTTTCTCACTATAGACTACTATAGTATAGAGAAAGTATAGTGATCGCAAAAAAAAATCAATGTTGAGATTTTTGTGGAAATATCCGTTTTGGGACCCCCTGAGTCCAAAAAAGTGGTTTTTACAAAATGTCTGTATGTATGTATGTATGTATGTATGTATGTCTGTATGTATGTCTTTATGTATATCTGTATGTATACAAAGCTAGAGCGAAAACTATTTGATCGATTCAAACAAATTTGCACCAGACAAGTCAAGTAAGCCTGTATAGATGCACGAGAAACGGTTTTGAAAAATTTTGAAAAACAACCCCCATTTTGGCAAAAAATCAGTTATATTTTTTTTATAAAAAAACGGCTCTAACGATTGTGATCAAATTTGGCTTATTTGTAGCCTTTAATGTACCCTACAATATGCAAAAAACCGCATCTTTCTAAAAATTCTCGTTTAGCTAATAATAATATCTGGTTTTTGGGGTTTTTTTGGCCATAAAGGGGGTTGTTTTTCAAAATTTTTAGTTATTGTTTTTGTTCGTTGTTTTGTGGTTCGGGGTTTTTATTCAAATCAGTGTGATTTTGTCGCCACAGTGCTTCTTTTATTTGTTTAATTAATATTTTTATGTTAAAATTTATTCTATTAAGTATATTATCTCACAAGTCAAGCTCAATATTTATTTAACCATTGTATGAGGTGTTTAAATTGTCGCTTTTAGTTTCAGTACACAATATAGAAAAGTTTTTATAAATGTTTTCGAATCTTCCGTACTAGGCATTTTGTGTAAACAAAAACTGAGGTAATCAGCAAGTTGATTATTTCAAGGACATTTGTGTACAATAATCTTTTAGTTCATGTCATGTGTTTAGTTATAATATACTGGTTCCATAAAAAATATCTCATAATCTAAACCCCAGATAGAAATTGCTTACTTAAAAGTTGATTGGTTTTGAAGGGTGAAAAAAGTTTATAATTACATTTAGCTAGGTAGAAATTTTAATGGTTGCGTGGAGGTTAACTTGATTTAAAAAATGGGAAACTTGTATTTTTTATTAATCCAGTAATGTAGATAACTTTTGTAAGAAATTTGGTTCTGATAATTTTTTGAGAAAATTAATTAAATAGATAGAATTTATTTTCAATATTTTTGTAATTTTTACACAGAAATTATTCCTGTTTTTTAAATTTGAAATGAAATACTTTACATCTTACATTTTATCAATAAAAATAATATAGTAAACACTGGCCACCTATTACTTATGGAATATAACACATGAGAATAATATGTATTCTTTTCAGGTCCGATTCTTTATGAAAACCTTAACATGCGAAATTTTACCAAATGAAGAAAGAATGTTGAAAGATATCAATGACTACGCTCAGAAGAAGATGGAAAACGGTTGCAGAAAGAAAAGTTTCTTTGTTACTACATCTGAAGAAGACGCAGCCTACTATGCAGAACTAGCGGAGATTGCAAATATCGAACCTGTACCTAAAGTAATGATTAATATATTTACAAGAGCTTTAGACACTCTTTACCACAACTACCCTGATTTCAGGAAAGACATATATGAAATTGTAGATTCGGATACATTTACAGTTAGGTGTTCTAGTTAAGAAGTGTAGTTAAAAGTTGCAAGATCATGTGATTATAACAGTATGGAATATTTTTAAATAAATATGAGTTATGAAGTAACGATATAATTATTTATTTTGACTACAAATAGTAAAATTGTTTTCATGAACATAAATATAAGTTAATAGTACTTAAGTTTCTTGCGACTCTTTACAAGTCATTTTGCTACATTTTTGTTATTTATTTGCATTTAAGTCAACTATTGTTTTATGTTTGGTGTATTGGTTTATTTGTAAAGTGTAACTTATCCTATATAATAACGATATTCTTTTAAATTGTAAACATATGTTTTGAAAGATTAAAATTATATTATATTGAATAGTCACTTTTGTATGTTGTCTTACGTATTTTGTTAGTTGTTTTGCATTTAACATACCTAAAATAAAGTTTATTCAAAATAAATGAAGTTGTTGGATAGTAAATTTAGTTTTAAACCCAATACTCTCTTTTCTGATTTACCAGTTTCAATAAAGGTAGGATTTTAAAACAAATCAACAACAGTATGGCATGAAACAAACTACACTGAAGCTTATGAATTTATGACATTAATATTTGTCTATGCCAGCTGATCAGTTTGGCTGATGTCGTCATAGCAATAGATATTTTGTTTTGAATCCGACAGTGTAGATGTTAAAGGTACGTTTACACTTGTACACATATATGAGAACTTGTGTGAGAAACAAGTGTGAAGTCTGAGTACACAAATCACTAAACTTGTTGAATCACATTAGAGCATTTACACTTGCACATAAGTTGATTTTAACATTGGATTACACATCCCATATATTAGAAGCCCTAATTTTCTCAATTAGTTGCAGTGTTGTTTCCCGACTCAAATTAGACATAATAACTTTAAGTTGAAAATATTAAAATGAAATATTAACATATTTGTACACAACACAATGAAACCTAACCTACAAAAAGTATTTGTATAAATCAGCTGGTAGGGAAAAGCTTCAATAATCACCTCACACAAGTCAATGTTTAAACAAAATTTTGATCACTCAAAATGTATGAGGAAATGTTGAAGCTCACACAAAATGTGTGAGCTTTTGAGCGAGCAAATGTTTCTGGATTTGTTAATTCAACAAGTATCTCACACAAGTTCTCATACATGTGTACAAGTGTAAACCTACCTTGTTTTTATGCAACAATCATCGCAACCATTGGTGAGCTGCATGACAGATTGGGGCAGAAAAAGAAGAATTGGCTCAATCACTTTTTAGAGATAGTAAAGCGTTATAAATCGTTATAAACTGTTGTAAATTTAAACCAACGTAAATAAATAAACAAACGTAATTTACTTAATTAAATTAATGTATTAAATCAGTTAATCTTATATGTTATTTCTCAAAGGTATTTGTTTGTGGCAACTCAATAGCTCTCTTACTTCTTTATCAAAATTAACGATTCAAACGTAATTTTAAAGCTTGTGTTCCCCTGTATTGACGAAAAATTGACAAATAGCTTAAAATGTGTTGTCGTTAAAACAGTTGATTAAGAAAACTTTCATACCGAATGAAAGTTCATATGATTCCTA
>JAGFPH010000075.1:559515-572501 GCA_018207615.1 Philaenus spumarius
ATTTTGGTAACACATCAAACAAGAGGTTGTCAACGTTATAGTTTCTCCAAACAGGAGAGCGCTCTGAGCCATAAAATCGACCCTCGCTACCCACGCTCAGATACACTCACACTGCCTACCTGGCGCTAATCTTTCTTCTATGAATCACCAACTACAAAACCACATTTTTCTAACTGTTAACTTGACTTCATTTTTACTTTAATTACTGAACTCTATATATTATTCCTCGCAAAATGAGTCCAAACACGGTACATTTGTAACAACTCTAAGTGGTTTTATGGTCAGTATGTTACAAAATCATAAATTTTACTACTTAAAAATGGTTATTGATATTTTATTTGAATTAACACGATCACAATAAAAAACGTAATTACAGTAATTCGATTAGTGATTTTAAACGTACGCAAAAAAACAAACAAACTAAATCAGAATCAATATAACAATGAACGTATACTAAAGTAAAATAAAATAAAAATAAATACAAATTAGTTTTAAATGTTACTGTACAATTACTGATAAATAAAGAGAATAATATTATTAAACTAACACGAGCATAACATATTTGTCAAATAAAATGTCAATAACATTTATAAATAGTCACATTTATGATTTTGTAATCTACTGACCATAAAACCGATTAGAGTTGTCACAATTGTAACATGTTTGGACTCATTTTGCGAGGAATAATATAAAGAATTCAGAAATTAAAGTAACAATTAAGTAAACTTAACAGTCAGAAAAATGTGATTTTGTAGCAATAGGGCCAGTTGGTGATTCATAGAAGAACCATTAAGCAGGTAGGCCGTGTGAGTGTGTCTGCGCGTGTGGGATCGAGGGTCGATTTTATGGTTTAGAGCACACGTCTGTTCGGACAAGGTATAAGCATTGTTAGGAAAATTCAATTTCTTGTTATCTTCTTAAACTTTTAATGCTCCATATAGTGGATTATAGTAGTGGATTATTATAGTGCTCTGTAATAATTATTTTAATATATCTGATTACCTCACCATAGTAACATCACGCATGAGTCTTAAAATAACAGTTACTGTGACAATGCAATACAAAATCGTTTCACATCTATTTTTATCTATGTTGACGTAGGCGTAAACTTCCGGCGAATACGCTTGGTTTTGGGGAGAGAATTAATATCTCAAAGTGTTGATATATGTGCTTCCGTTTCAATAGGCTACGTTTGCAGTGGTGTGTGAAGTAAAAGGCATTATTGTGAGTGTATTGACTGTTTTAAGTGTGGGGTGTTTGATATGTTGGGGTGAGCTTGGATTTATTTTTGTTTATGAAATGATTTAGACTACCTTAAGTCATTGCATGGTGGGCCGTGTACAAGATCCGGCGAATAAACAGAAAGTGGAAGTATAAAGTGAAGGCCTCAACATAAAGTGTGTCCAGACGTCAAACGAACTGTGCTGGTCCAATAGGCTTGTCGTAGGAATGAATTCATTAATATATGTTGTTAGTATATTGGTAGTGAAATTCTGTGCACCGAACAGTCCATAGTCGATAGAAACACTACTGGAAAGGAAATATGCACGCGGGCGTTGTAGGCGCGGGTCCAGCTGGTTTATGCGCCGCTAGACATGTCACTGATCAAGGGATGCTGTGTACTGTGTTCGAACAAATAGATACTCTAGGTGGCACTTGGGTTTATACCGATGATGTCGGCACCGATAAATTTGGAATACCGATACATACGAGCATGTATAAAAATCTCAAGTAAGTAAATTTATATTAAAATACATGAGCACATAAACGACTATATAAAATTAATATGGGAAATCAAATGCTCGAAATTAGTCATTTTAAGAGAGGTTTTTTACTCCTAAAGTTCTATATATATTTTATAAATTATTTGGCAGTTTTAATATTAAGAAAATTACTGGTAGAATTAGTTACTGTTAGTTTGTGTTACTGTTGAACGCTTAGTAGGTATATAGACAATGAACCATTAAAAACATTTATTATTTACTTAATAATAATTCATTTAAATAATAACCTAGAAAACTAAATTAGCTAAAGGCCCGGTTTCCTAGCTGCCGAATATCGTTGCGAGTTTACGCTGCGGTTTTCGGCGCTGACTCACTACACAGAAAGAGGTGCAGTCGTTTTCCTAGCTGCCGATTTCCGCAGCGATTGTTTGTCTCAGCCAATGATTACATAGTATAAAACCATTTATTGTTATACTACTGTATGTAATCATTGGTCTCAGCGGGCTGCGAGACGGGCGACTGCTCAAAGAGGCCGCAGCGAGACAGACGTGTATTCAGAGTGTTCGTTGTTATTTTGCTGTATGTACGGTCTTTGTCTTGGTGTGTTTTCTTTAATTTCTTTATTGTGTACTGGTTTAATAGAGTTTGCCACTATGTCAAATCAAATTAAATTTCTAACTCCTGAGGACGAACAATTAATTGAACTAATTATTGCTGGACATGAACTATTGTGGAATGCTGCTGCTCGAATGTTGTGCTTCGAGTGGTTCATTCCCTACATTCAATTATGCAAGTTCTCCTGCAAATAGCACAAGCAGTGTGTCTCATGATTATGATTTGTATCGATCGTTTCCAGATCAAATGTGTAGCAAAGAAAAAAAAGAAAAGAAAAAAAGAGCAGTACTACATTCGAACTGGTTATTTCATTTATATTTCAAAAATATTCAATTGTAATCCATACTGTACTTTTCTTGTAATTCTAATTCTAAAAACTGTGTCCACATTGTAAGCTGATTGTTCATTTAATTAAATCTTAATTCTATTTAAAAAAAATAAAAAATAACTTAAATTACTTAACCCACCTTAACATCAGTGCTACTTTTTCTGCAGGTGAAAGGGTTTCTTCACTCGATTGCATGGCTCATTTTTCAACTCCTCTTCAACGAAACTCACTAACATGTAAAACTTTTCGCGTGTAAACCCGAAATATCCTTTGAATTTTGTTTCGTCGTCTATCAAGTGTTTGGTAATTAACAGATAAATACACATTCCCTTTCCCTCGTAGTAAAAATATTGCTTGGTTTTTGCAGCAAGACAAATTTACGTTTGATAACAAAATCTGTTTCATCGTCCAAGTCTTCGAAAAGTGAAGATAACAAAAAAACACTAATCTTTCTCCTCTTATTGCTTATCAAAAAAATTGTGACAATCGCCAACTGACTCTGGCCATGTAATGGGCGCCGACTTATCAAACTTATTGGGGGGCGGGGGGCACACCAAAGAGTATTGCATACCCCATAATGAAAGGGGCACGGGAGAAAATTTTGAAAAAGTAGATTGCTACAACTGCATTCTGAGGCTTTCTGGTACGTTTTTATAACGTTGAAAAATATATTCATGCCCATATTCATGTGTTTTATAAATGAATGCATATTATTTACGCCCACAAAAGACCAAGACTAAAAAATCTTCTTTTATTTTATTCAGAAAATTCTTAAACACTTTTTTTAAGATTTAGTACTGTACGTCGTGTTGTTTATTCTTTTAGTTTATCTAATAGTCTTTTCTTGTCATTGCCTTTTCTATTTATTGATAGGAATTTTGAGAGTTATAAAAATACAAACCAACAATGATTAAAATTTTTCAAAAATATCAATTTATTTAAAAAAGTATTTAGCTTTGGGTACAAATGGAAGACAGTCAAGTAATAAATATTATTCAGTCTATAAATATTACTAAAATTGATATAAGAACATTCATAAAGCTTAAAGTTAAAATAAAATACTATAACAGGACACTGTAAACAAGAAGTTCTTTCATTTAAAATATATAAATTTTAATTACATTAAAAACCTACAAAAAAGTTCATACTACAGCTGAATTTTGTAATTCAGGCCTACATACCATAATCAGAGCGTCCTTGGAAATGTGCAAATGTAGATCTTCTGACTGGGTTGCTCTTTATAAAATCATTAATTAATGGTCGTACGTCTGTTTCGTCCAAAACATCTTGGTGGGCGCTAAGATCTGCTAAGTTGTTCAACCTTTTCTGTCCCATAGTTGCTCTGAGGTATGTTTTCAAACGTCGAAGGGCGCTAAATGATCGCTCAGCTGTTACTGATGTAACTGGCACAACTTGAAGAAGCTTCATACACTTAACAAGTTCAGATAATATTTCTTTTACACTGGGTTCTAGTAAAAGATACTTTCTTACATCATAGAGTTTAGTTTTAAGTTTCTTTGCTTAGCGATGTCACTTAACATTGTAAGATGTAAATGCAGCCTATAGGTGTTCAAATCGTTTTGAAAAAACTCTGTAGAGTGTACAAAACTTGTTTCACCTTTGTTTAAAACTAACAAACACTCTTTTTCCACTGCTATAACGTTTGATAAGCCTGTTTTTTTCACATCTGTTGATGATACAAGATTTCACAGTGTCACAAACATCAATGTAAAGAACTTTGAAATGTTCCTTTGGGGTGTTGAAATGATGAGGTGCACTAGCTTCAACGTTTTCCAATCGTTTTGGAATACGACGTTTCCGTGGAAACTCAGGTTCTTCTACTTGCGAGGGTTTTTCTTTGAAACAAAGCTGTCAAAAATAATCAAATCCTCCACGCCTTTCTTCTATTATACAAATTAAGCCGTTAAATAATCCTTCCAATTCGGTTACACTTAAATGTGGGCACTGAATTTTCCGATTTACTTCTTCTACTACAGTCATTACATGACAATACAAGTTAAAGAAGAAATAAGTCTTAAACCGACACATTGTCTCAAGATAGCCTGCACATTTATAACGTGCTTCGGTCGTATTTACGGAAGAAAATGTTTCAAAGAACTCCAGGAGATTTTCGTAATTTTTAAATATCTGCTGTACTCTGGAAGCTCTCATAGTCCATCGGGTAGGGCAAAGCGGTCGTAGTCCAGCTTGATCATTGATACTGACACTATCACAGCTTATGCTTCTAAACATTTCCATTCTTTTAGGGGATTCCCTAACTGTATTTATTAAGTCTTTGGCTAAATTCATAATGTCCCTCATGCACGAAAGATAACGAAGGCTGTCTTCAACTGCTAAGTTTAGGCTATGTGCAGTGCAGTGCACATAAAGAGCCTTGGCCTGTGTGTTTGAAACTAACTTTTGTAGTCCTTTGAACTTTCCGCTCATATTAGAAGCACCATCATAGCACTGTCCTCTCATTTTGTCTATGGAAAACTCCAAACGAGCAAAAATGTCCTTAACAATATTAAACAGAGTTTCAGAATCTGTGTTAGGGGTCTCATACAAGTCAATAAAGTCTTCATTGATGTTTAAATTGTCATTTACAGTTCGGACACAAAATTATACTTGTTCACGAATTGACACATCACATGTTTTATCCACCATTATAGAAAAATGGTCACTACTTTTGATGTTAGCTAATACCGAGCGCAAAACAGATTGATCTAATACATTAATTATTTCATTTTGTATATCGTGGGAGATCCACTTGTACTCTGAACGTCCCAGCCAATCTTTTAACTCAGTCACGTCTTCTTTCCTCACTTCTAAAAATTGCAAAAAATTGGAGTTGACATCTTCATGGCCTCTAATGGCTAACCCTTGTCGGCACAATGCAGTAGCAGAACTGACTCATCCCTTCCCCTTCCCTTAACCGCCCGGCAGACTGTGAGAATGACCTTGGTACAAGCAGGGCTCTGGCTAAACACCCCGGCAGTAGTTCCAAATACTGCCGCCACGTAGCGCTTCAAAATTATGAAAATTCATTTTACTGATTACTCGCTTACCGTTTGAGTAAAAATTGGTTTGAAAACTGATTTGTACTTCTAATATGTATCTTTAAGTCGCTATGCTAATGATTTTTTTGATTTTTTATTTAATAAAAAAAATTACTTTGTAACTGCTAAAAGGAATTTTTTTTAAAGAAAAACAGGTAGTCATTTTGAAGATTTGATGGAGAAATGAATTAATAATTTTTCAGACTGAAGATCGAACCAGTGGTTCCGTCGGAATCGATTTTGCAAGGTTTATCTCTAGTATTTTTTCGCGCGTATTCCCCCCCAACCCGCGCGCCATCAAACAAATTCATCACGCCACGCGCTCGCTCAGTGACGACTCGCACCGGGAAATGCTTCCGTTTCCCATATATTGTTGAAGATCATTACATGTATTGTTTTTCCTGCTCGTCCCACTTGGTTGTTATAAAATATTAATTCAGCATACGTAACCACAATATTATTATGTTTTGCATACTTTTACTAAGATATGTTTCTTGTATATACAGGATGTTTCGTAATGACTATGTAATATTTTAGGATATGATTCAGCACATAAGAATTAGAAAACACATCAATTGGACATGTGTCCGGAAACGCTTTGTTTTCTCCCAGGGCTCTAGAACAAGGGCTATACCATTTTGATCATTTACCGTGACCCAGTATCGATCGCCTACGACGTCACCATGCTGATACACGCTAGCTGGTAATATTTGAGTAGTGCGTGCGCAGTCGTTAACTCGCTGTTTTAACTCGATGGAAAGACTTCAGTAAAATAAAATTTTGATATTCTTAATCTATATAAAGTACGGATTCTAACAGTATAAAAAACTTTTATTTTAACAGGTATTTCGAATTTTAATAATTGAAAATATTTGAGAATTATCACAGACTGACATGAAAAAGTTACTGAGCGAGGAAATTTTTTATTTTTGGGTTATAAACAAACTTCCAGCGGGAAAGTTGTAGCCAATGAATTGATCTAAACTATCCAATTCACCGATTTGTGATAAAATGATTACATCATTATGAAATCGGTTTTTAAATGAGCGCGAGTAGGTGCCTCGCCGCGACTCCCGAAGTACAGTTGTTTGATACGGGAATAACGTTTATGTACATATTGTTATTTAATGTAATATAGTAAATAACTTGTCCCCAGGTAATTATGCCAGCTAGAAAAAAAGTAAGCATTTTATTTTAACATAAACTAATTATAATTTATAAATAAAATTTGATATTATTGAAGTGGACACAAAAAGTTAAGTTGGAGGTTAACGTTTAAAAAATGATATCATTATTACGTACATTCAAAGAAATAAAATTAGAGATCAATAATGGAAAAAGAAAATCGTAATTACGTAAAAAAATTAGCTTCATATTTAATTAAAAGAATTGCTTTATAACAAAGAAATATGCTGTCTTTTAAATAATTTGTTCATTGTTGTCTAATTTGCGGAGTACTTAAATGTTTCTTCAATAATATCAAATATTAATTATAAATCATAATTAGTTTATGTTAAAATAAAATGCTTACTTTTTTTTCCTGGGGACAAGTGATTTACAGTACTTAAAATAACAATATGTACATAAACGTTATTCCCGTATCAAACAACTGTACTTCGGGAGTCGTGGCGCGGCACCTCCTAGCGCTCATTTAAAAAACGATCTCATAATGATGTAATCATTTTATCACAAATCGGTGAATTGGATAGTTTAGATCAATTCAATGGCTACAACTTTCCCGCTGGAAGTTTGTTTGTAACCCAAAAATAAAAAATTTCCTCGCTTAGTGACTTTTTCATGTCAGTCTGTGATAATTCTCAAATATTTTCTAAAAATGATTAAAATTCGAAATACCTGTTAAAATAAAAGTTTTTTTATACTGTTAGAATCCGTACTTTATGTAGATTAAGAATATCCAAATTTTATTTTACTGAAGCCTTTCCATCGAGTTAAAACAGCGAGCGACTGCGCACGCACTACTCAAATATTACCAGCTAGCGTGTATCAGCATTGTGACGTCAGAGTGAAACTGGCGGCACAGTGCCGAGATCAAAGAAACGGTTTAGCCCTTGTTATAGAGCCCTGGTTTTCTCCATAGCGGCCATTTTGTTTTTTCACTAAATAATTTGTATCTAGAGAACGGTTTGACCGATTGACTTAAAACTTGACATAAAGTTTACCTAACAATGATATATTTTAAATAAAATAAGCGATTATATCCATTAATGCGTTTTAAAATGGTGACTGTTAAAAAATTGCAAACCTGAATTACCAAAAACCATACATTTTTATAAAAAGTTTCAAGTCATCTTTTTGTAGTCCTTTTTATTCTGTATCGGCTCTTTAACATAACTATTATCCGTCATCCGATTGTTTTTACAGTAACACTATCCGATGATAAATCAAAAGGGCTATAAAAAAGATTTCTTGACATTTTTTTTGTTAAAATGTACCGTTTTTGGGTAATTTGGGTTTGAAATTTTGAAACAGTCGCCATTTTAAAACGCATTATTTATTTTAAATAGATCATTGCTAGGTCAACTTCATGTCAAGTTTGAACTCAATCGGTCAATCCGTTTGGTAGATATGAATTATTTTGTAAAAAACACATACAGACAGTCAGACGACAAAGTACAGTAGACCAAGTTTTGTATTGTGAAATTTATTTGTCTCGATCCCAGGATTAATTCATTTTAATTAATTAATTTTAAACAGTTGTAGACACATTAAATTAAATACACAGATTAAAAACGTTTAACACACCTTATAATTAAATTAAACATAAGTTAGATGAAATTGGCTACATAAATATGTTTACATCAACAGAGGAGATACACTCTTTAACTATTGGTGAGCATTTGAATTACATTTCTTTATTTGTTCGTTTTCATCATTTCGCACAAAAACGTAAACGGATCATAAACGTCTTGGGCTGTGTGTTGTTTGAGAGCTGGGAGCTGCGAGCCGCGAGGATGGGTTGTATGTGCCTGTGAGGAGAGAGAGAGAGAGAGAGAGAGAGAGAGAGAGAGAGAAGGCGCTACGTCGCGTCGCGTCAGTGCGTGCGCGTGTCAGTTACCTGTTCAACGAGTGACACAACGTTGGAACTAAAAACGCGTTTCTGACAAAACCGTTCAACCGATTTGTTTGAAATAAACTTTAAAATTATTCAAAAAAATTTGCCCTAAAAATGACTACCTGTTTTAGTCAAATTTTGACTTATTTTAAAAGTTATTCATTGTAAAAATTTATTAAGAAATGTTTTCGAAAATTAGAAAGCATAGCGCCTTTAACAACTTTATACTGATTACAAAACAGTTTTATTTTTTCAAATCGGATAAAAAATAAATGAGTAATCAGTAAAATTAATTTGGCCACGACAGTGCTGCTATCTATTGGACTAAAAACACAACTTTTTTTGTACTGTTTAGCCTTAAGGCTGGGGCTACACGGTCCGGTTTCTCGGGATCCCGAAAATCGGGATGAAGACAGCACAAGGTTTTAAATTGGCGCGTTCAAACAGTCCGTCGAAAACGGACATCCCAATTTCCAACGGATGGTGTTGCCGCACTGCAGGATCCCGAAAAATGGGAAGGAGATACAAAACACGTGCATTTTCTAGTTTGCGTTCAGACAGTCCGGTTATTCGGGATGCGTTACATTGCTTCTTGTTGTGTTTTGTCAACACCAAAATGGACAAACTAATAGAAAATGTACATGGAAACCCACCACATTCATACATGTTTGTAGACATTCCTAGTGACAGTGATCGTGATAATGATTGTTAAAAAAATATAAATTGACTGAGATTATAAATATAGTGGTAATTTAAAATTATACTGAACATATCGTCAGTAAAAATCTATTTTCTCTAAAAACATATATTCGTCGATTTAGATGAAATTTTATATATGTATAAACAATATATGTATAAATGCAATATAAAATTCATTATTGTAATTTTAGCCATATCCCATTGCTATTGTATGTAATATTATTATTTATACTTGCCTTAGCAATCCTTTTAGAAGTCTTTATATCGTTTACAGCTGTTTCTTCACCTTTTTCATTTTCAGGCATCTTCAGAACGAATACATAAAAAACACTTCTCAAAACTACACTTATAAACAGAGATTAATATGATATTTAACACAAAAATAAATAAAAAAATAATAAATAAAGGCACAAAATAGATAGACATAAAGTGTGATATGATAGACTTGATGACAGTCGCATACTGTGACTTAAATAAATTTAACAAGTGTTTTAAATGTTTTACCAAGTGTCGTTTTGTGTTTTTATTTATTTATGTGTTAAATACCAAATTAATCTCTGTGTATAAGTGTAATTGTGAGAAGTGTTTTTTGTGTATTCGTTCTGATGATGCCTGAAAATGAAAAGGTGAAACAGCTGTAAACGATATAAAGACTTCTAAAAGGAATTGCTAAGGCAAGTATAAATAATAATATTACAATATAAAACATTGATCACACTACAATAACATTTAAATAAACAGGCCAGTAACTTTACTGCTATCAACAAAGTTTTCACCCAACCTAAATGCGAGATTGCGCATAGTCTACAATGGCTAAGGTTAAGTATTGCAATGCATAGTGATTTTGAATCATATAATTAATAATAATTTTCAAAAATATAAACTAAAAATGAAAAATAGATTTTTAACCCTACAATAAATTGTCGATGTTAATTAATTTTTGATATGCCAAGCCATTTCGGCGCGTGTTGCAAGTACATTTTCAAAAAATCGCCTATTAATAAACCAATCCAAAAGTGTTCAATAGCTTTTTTGTAGAGAAATTTTCAAAGAATTCATATATGAAAGTAAAAAAATTATTGATTATATTACAAAGTTATTAGCTCAAGAAACAAAAATTGTTCAAGTAACGAAAGAAAAAACTTAAACTTTAGGCCTACATAAAAATTAGTAAACATTTTTTGTAATTTTTTAAAATGTACAAAAGTTTTGTAATCTAGTTTTAAATAGAACTGTATAAAAATATATACCAATTTCAAATTCTTGTTTTGAAAACACAAGTTTTTATGTTCTACTAAGTGTAAAGTCCTGAACTTAATAATATTATAGCCAGTGTTCTAAGGGCGGAAGTGCGTTTTGCCGGGACCGTGTGTCCGCAACAACTTGATCCCGAATTTCGGGATCCCGAGAAACCGGACCGTGTGGCCCCAGGCTAACAAGGGCTAAACCGTTTCTTTGATCTCGGCACTGTGCCGTCAGTTTCACTCTGACGTCACTGTGCTGATAACTGCAAGTCTAGAGCAGTGGACTCCTTGTGCGCGCTGTCGTTAACTCGCTGTTGGAACTCGATAGAAAAGCTTCAGTAAAATAAAACTTAGATATTCTTAATCTACATAAAGTACGGATTCAACAGTATAAAAAACTTTTATTTTAACAGGTATTTCGAATTTTAATAATTGAAAATATTTGAGAATTATCACAGACTGACATGGAAAAGTTACTAAGCGAGGAATTTTTTTATTTTTGGGGTACAAACAAACTTCCAGCGGGAAAGTTGTAGCCAATGAGTTGACCTAAACGTTTCAATTCACCGATTTGTGATAAAATGATTACATCACTGTGAAATCGTTTTTAAATGAGCGCGAGGTGGTGGCGCGTCGCCACTCCCGGTGTACTGTTGTTTGATATTGGAATATTTACATCCTTATCCATTACTTTTGGCATATTAAACATAACTTACAATTTAGTTGTTTAGTTATTGTTTTTGTTCCTTGTTTTGTGGTTCGCGCTTTTTATTCCAATCAGTGTGATTTTGTCGCCACAGTGCTCTTTTATTTTAAATAAATACCTTGTTTACGTGAAATTCTGCTCACAGTCCTGTTTGATGTCTCTATTTTTGTTTGGCGTTGACAATCGTTTCGCCTATTTTTCAGGCATTGTCGAACCGATTATATTATTAAAATTTTTTGCATTTAATTTAATGCGCGTCAAAACAACATTAAATTGTTAATCACAATTTACGAACACAAACACAAAACACAAACTCTATACATGTACACAGCACATTTGAACAAAGATATAAATATAGTCTTATGGATAAAAACACTCGCACGTGCATTGCGGTCCGTCCTTAGTTACGCACTGATTAATCTAGTCTATCTTACGTATTGAAATGTATTCAGTAGATTATTTTGGCGGTAGGACACATTGAACAAAAATACATTATGAACCCGTCTAACAAGTTTTATAAAAACATACGTGTATACAACAGATACATCGACAACACAATCTGTCTCTTCAAAGGAACTAAAAGACAAATAAATACTTTTAATAACTATTTAAATAAATTACACCCTTCCCTCAAATTCACATGCGAAGTGGAAGCCAACGATAGCTTGAATTTTCTTGACTTAACCATCACCAAAGCTAACAACAAATTTGCCTTTAAAGTATACAGGAAACCAACACAAACGGACCACACAATACACGCCACCTCAAATCATCCGCACAACCAGAAGATGTCAGCTTATAATAGTTTTATACACAGAGCACTTAACATATCGATGAACAAAACTGATTTCGAACAGGAAATAAAAACAATAAAACAGATAGCAATCTCAAATGGCTACGATCACGCAATAATAGATAGACTGATAAAAAACAAAAACAAACAGAACAATATAAATAAACGGTACCAGATAACTGCCACATACTTTCTACCAGTTGAAATTTTATACCTTCCCAAGAGTAGCATAGGAGATGGTTATTTAGAATTGCAAGAGTAGGAAAATGTTACCATAGAAAATATTAGATGCATGTAACACACATCCATATTATATTATTATACTAGCTAGCTCGATCCGGCTTTGCACGGATAGACAAATCAAAGTTAAATGTATATTAAAAAGAAATATATTATATCAATGAATATAAATTACACTATGTATTTCTTATGGGGAGTTTTAGTAACTTACTCCCCCCCAAACCTCCCCTAAAATTTATATTTTTTTAAACCCTTTCTTAGCGAGCACCTAGGGCCCTAGATGAAGCTACATACCAAATTTCATTCCAATCCGTTCAGTGGTTTTAGAGAAATCGTGATTTAGTAACATTGACCGCCCAAACCCCCCTAAGATTTTGAATTTTTGAAACCGTTTCTTATCAGTATCTACGGCCCTAGAGGAAGTTACATACCAAATTCCAATCCGTTTAGTAGTTTTAGAGAAATCGTGATTTAGTAACTTTGAACCCCCCCCCCCCCCCCCCCC
>JAGFPH010000075.1:595334-621545 GCA_018207615.1 Philaenus spumarius
TCAGCTATCTATTGCACATCCAATGGATATATTTGACAATTTACTGGAATGAAATAGATATCCATCAGCTATCTATTGCACATCCAATGGATATACTTGACAATTTACTGGCATGAAATAGATATCCATCAGCTATCTATTGCACATCCAATGGATATATTTGACAATTTACTGGCATGAAATAGATATCCATCAGCTATCTATTGCACATCTAATGGATATATATTTGACAATTTATTGACATGAAATAGATATCCATTAGCTATCTAATCCACATCCAAAAAATGTCTTTGATTCCAGGAGAAAATGAAATAAATATCTCTGGATATCAACCAGCTATTAAATGTACCTCAGTTAATTGTGTATAACATACACATATTACCAAACATTTCATATTGACATGAAAATAAATGATATATATCTATATTTTTTTCTTTTTCATTATATAAGCTCCCCGTATTGGAAATGATAACAAATATCGTATAATAGGTATAAATTACCTGTTTCACTGTCCAACCAATCCTTGATTATTTATTTGTTGTGACTAATAATTTGTTGTCACAACAAATAATCAAGGATTGGATAGACAGTGTAGCAGAGGTAATTTATACCTATTTCAATATTTGATATATCTATATATTTATGTTATTTAATGCACATCACTCCTGTCATATTCACTGATTTAAAAAAAAATATATATATATATATATTAAATTTTAACTTTATGATACAAATTAATGTGATTTATGCCAACAAAATGGTCTTGTGATTGCAATAAAAATTGTTACTGTTTTTGCAACATAGCAATTAATAAGTGCAATACGTGTTATTTTATCTTATGCATATCAAACTAATAGTTACAATTATTACTATTGACTAAAGGTACAATCAACTCAATTTTAAAGGAAAAACCAGTCAGTATATTATATTAAGCTGCTGGTGAAATCATGGTCGGCAAGACTGAAATAAATTTGTAGAACTTTCAAAACATTGCGTGTGTGGTTTTTTCTTAAACTAATAATTATTTTTAATTTTAAACCTTAAGGCTGAGTTGCACCAACCAGGATCAGTTTTGATCTAGGATCAAAGTTGTATTTGATCCAGGATCAACTACTTTGATGGGTTGTTTCTATTGCACCATACCTGGATCAAATATTTGATACAGGATTTACTGATCTAGGTATTTGATCCCGGTTGATACAACCCAGCCTAAGTGTTTTTTTTTTCATTTTTATTTCATATTTGTTGAACTAATGAAAACAGGGGAGTACTTTAGTGCACAGAAAACAAATACACCAATAGGCTTCTACCTATATAATATGTTGGATGAGATTCCATTGGTAGCTAGCTAGGCAACACGCTAACCTTGGTGATATGAAATCAATACACTAAAAGTTTTATTTTTTTTAAACTTTATTTTCAAATAAAAATTATTGAAATAAGTACATTTAATATTTTTATTTAATCCTGGTCACCGTCAATTTTCTTCTGCCCATCTCCATTTTCTTGAACACGCCTGAAAAAAAATGTTTTTTAAATTAGATTTTCTAACAGGATTTAACTTTTTTACACTCAGGTTGGTCCTACTTAAAGATGATAAAAATAGTAGGCATAAAATAGTTATTCCATGTGTTGTAAAACTTATGTAATGCTAAACATTTTTACAGAATATATTTAATAATAAAGTTTATTTTGTTTTGTAATTTATAAATGAATAAAGTAGGCTAGATATAATTAGACAAGTGTTAACAACAGTTAAGATAGTCACCAAAAATATAAAATTTTACGCCTGCTATTTTTTAAAAAACAGCAAACCTAAAGCAGAAAATTTAAACATTAAAACTAATGTTTTATCTTAAGTATAGGCTCAAACTATGAATGTAAATTTGGTGTATGAAAAGTATTTATCTTTGTAGGTATTATATTATAAGTTATTTATACTCACGTCAAACGATTGTTGATTAATCCTCAATTATTGAGGATCATTTGACGTGAGTATAAATCACTTATAATAATTATAAAACTGATCCGTGGGCTACAATGAATAAAATTATGTTTGTGTATGAGTCATAATGGTGCAGTCAGTGGAACAGCAGTAACATACTAAAACATAAAAAACCATAAAAGCAGTATTGGGACTGCAAACAGAAGTGAAAACTGTCATGAATATAAATTGTTGGCTATATTGGTTATTTATTAATGAATAAAAACATAAAAAGTAATCAACTTTTGATAATTGAGAATGAAAATGTTCAGAAATGTTATTATATTCATATAAAATGTGATATACGGAATCATATACATAATCAGTACCGGTACTTAATAATTTAATTTATAAATTGCCTAGTTTAAATTATTTATCACCATAATTTTTATTCTATTTCCGGCAACTATCCGATCACTTAAGTCATTAGCGTTTCTAACCGATTTTACAAGTATTTCGTGCTGACGCTAAGTTGTACTTTTCCCCATCTTCTTTTTCAGCGCCAATAGAAGTTTTCATTTCAAAATATATAAAACCTTAGTTTAGATCAATTTAAGTGATTTTGTAAGACATACATACCTACATAAAATGTAATTAATTATTTGAATGAGTTTTTGATTAACTTAGTAAGTATACCAATATTCAAGTTGAACCAAGGTTCAAGTATAAAATGTTAGCTAATTGGAAATTGCAATTTAGAACAGAGGTGATTCTTCAAGATGTATTTAGGAACATCTTACATTTTAATTTAAGTTAAAAAGAATGACTGCTACAATCAAAATGTATGTAGGCCTACATTAAAGTGTATTAGGTTGTTATTTTAATAATAATATTCAAGCAAATAAAGTATAAAAGTAAAACTTTAATTTAACCCTCTAACTGTCAGACTAGGTACTCAATTTGAGTGGTCTCAACGCCCTGCCATAGTGAATTGTGTAGTCTGTGACAACTCAACTTGACTTGAATATTTCACCCACTAAAAATCATCCAATCGCAATAAATAAAAAACCGTTGGAAACAAAATGTTCTAAACTTTAATTTTTGCATTTAATGTTTTTTCTATAACGTATATTTACATACGTAATCATCGTTGCAGTTTTTGAGTTTTCTAAAAGCCAATGTCCCGCGAATTTTAATCCTCCGAAACTACCTTTAATTCCTGTTTCTATGTCTCTCCCGCCCGTTATTTTTTCTGAGTTATATCTGTATACTGAAGGATTCATCAAACTTTTACCTATCTGAAACTGCCATCCAATCAGAAATCGGACAAATAGTTCTAAAGTTGTGGGGTGTTTTGTAGTCCCTTGCAACTGGTCAGATTTCAACCAATAAAACAGCACATTTTGCGTTCGAGATATCTGTTATAATTCAAATTATTTCAATAGACTTTTTTATATCTATTTATAGACCAAAGTTCAATCTTTCGTTTGGTGTAGAAACTAACTATATTTGACAGGTTAGGTGTTATTCAAACAGCAGTTGAAAGTTCATATTTGCACAGAATTCATACTAACGCTTGAGTTTGCAAAACAAGGCTGTTTCCATTGTCTTCAACGGTCATATTTTGAATTTCCTTTGTCCGCACGAGGTTTTATTTGTTTCATCTCACTTTAGTAATTCAATTGATTCTAAGTAAAACACTTTTATGATAAGGTAATATACAAGTATACAGTTCAATTCTTTGATTTATTCTCTACACTCTGTTATAATAATATTTCGTTTTTGGGCTAAGCATATATTAGTAAATTACTTTTCAAACTAGGCGGTTTTGTTAGCAATCGTGTATTTGGAACATAAAAACTGGTGTTTTCAAAATAATAAATTTATAATAGATAAATGTTTTTATACAGTTCTATTTAGAACTAAATTACAAAACTTTTTACTTTTACGAAAAAATTACAAAAAATGTTTACTACTTCTTATGTAGGCCTAAAGTTGAACTTTTTCCTTTTGTTATTGATCATTTTTGGCTTCTTGAGCTAATAACTTTTACAATTTTACATCAATAAATTTTTTAATTACATATATGGATTTTTTTAACCTTCCTCTACAAAAAAGGTACAGAACACTTTTGGATTGGTATACAATTACTATATTTAGCGAATTTTTGAAAATATGCTTGCACACGCACCGAAATGACTTGGCGTTGCAAAACATTAACATTGACAGTTGTAGGGTTAAACAATGTTTATAAATATTAGCCTATAGTAGGCTACTTATCACCAATAATTACACGTGTGTTTTGTTCTGACACAACTATAATCACAATCTCCATGAGCCGCCATTGATATAGATTTTTAAATTTCTCTAAAAGTGAAATGTTTTTTAAAAAAAATGAAGGTAAAAAGAAAATTACTGTATAACAATTATTAGGCTACTGTACCTTTTACTATTTAATGCTCTTGCTTTTGCATGCCTCAGCCAGTTTTTGATACAGCCAATAATATCTTTATCAGTAGTCTGAATAGATTGACCGCTCCTAAACAACAAAAATAGTTTTAGTCCAAATGATAAAATAACCTAGAAACTAGATCACTAAATAGACCTACATTAAAAGTAATTTAATTCGGGTTTTTAATCATAATATTTAGGCCTATTATGATAGTTACATGTTATTAATCTATAAAATGACTTCCAAACAAGAAATAAGAAGTTAACTTAGTTATTTGATACCGTACTTATAAAATAATAGTATAGAAATTATACTCATATTATTATACAGTATTGAACAATCAAGGCAGTTATTATCAACAATACAAAATATTTAAGTCTAGTAGCAGTTAAAAAAGAGTCCTTCGATTTTTTTTAAGCGAAAATGGAGTGGTTATCATTGCCAAGAGTCCTTTGCAATATGTCTATAAATATCATTATTACCATTTAATTATAAAATGCAACTAATAAATCTATTACTAAGTTGAATACAGTACAAACCAAATTAGCCTAATCTTTCAGTTTATTTACAACATAGGCTATTTAGAGCCTACTTTTTAAATGTAATGAATTTATACGTACAAATTTATATGTTACCTACATTAAAAACCCATTCAAATCTGAGTCTCAATTATAAATAGGCCTATATAATATACTAGTTCTAAGATCCAAATCTCTAATATCCATTCCACAAGTAATAAAATTATTACATTTCATTGTTTTTAAGCACAAGCTAATTTTGGGTTCACAATATAGTTTTTCTAGATATAAGCTTTACTAATACGTAGGCCCATTGATGTCAAGTGATATTTGTTAAACCTGGATAGGCCCAATGAAAAACTGCAATAATTAATTGTCCACAGTATTTAGTTTGTAGATAATAGTGACACGGTCAGTCACCAAAGACTCAGAACATGTAAATAATTTTTGTGATTGTATTATTCTATCGAACAAAATCGAAATAACTAGGCCTATTTACTGAGAAACATAAAAAGTTATTACTGAAATGAAGTACAGTAGGCCTAGCTTATACAATGGCACTTTTTCTTGAATCAAAATTTACAAGATTAACATATATTTCCTACATTTTGTGTGATATCCACTTTGCCGTTCTAGATTCAACAACCATACACTCATTAGAATAAACAAATAAATTTTGCAGTACTTCCTATGGATTTTTTAAAACAAATAAGACACTAAACAAAAACTAATAACAAATCATTTCGAAAAATATTAATAGGGTAGGCTACTTAGGGCTAGTTTTAAAATATAATTTTAAGTGAATTGATTTCAAATATTATCCCTCCCCTTGTTGTTAAAAAATTGTTGTTGATCAGTGTTGCAGTTAATAAACATATTAACTTATTTCTGAGAATTTGTTAAAGATTTATTCTATTGGGCCTAGTTTTGTTACATGTAGTCAAATTACAAATTAAGACATGAAGACAACAAATAACAATCATTAAAGTTAGGTGGTCTTTCAAAATTAATTGTATGACGTTAAAATCCTATTTTATAAGTAATTTTATTAGAATGATTTTGTAAATGTTTGTTAAATGGGCCTATAACATTAAATATTTAAGTACTGCTATTGTAAGTTAATAGACTACATATTAAATTGACCACAATCATATTAACTTAAATTTTCATCACTCCGTACCGAAAGTAGCTACTTTCGATGTCAGCTGGTAGCAACGAAAACGATCGTTTCCCAAGCTCTAATTTAGAGCAAGGGAAAAACGATCAGCTGATTTTCCCTTGCTCTAAATTTGTTTTCCCTTGCTCTCAATTAGTTTTCCATTTGCCCGCTACGCGCTGTGACGTCGCTTTGCCGTTTATTCTTACAATTTATTTAGGCTTATTATAGTAAATTTGTTATTATAAAAAAATGTTAATTGAGAAATATAATAGTTTGCATTTTACTGAGGTTTCTTCTTCAGCATTGTGTGTATTTTTGCGTCGTGATGAAAAGTACCGTTCATAACTTGTACCGAAAGTGATTTTCCGGCACTTGCTCCAATTATTCCCGTACTCGGCTTCGCCTCGTATGTGAAACACACTTTCACATGCTCGGCTTCGCCTCACACGTGAAATTCGATATTCCTGTGTTCGGCTCCGCCTCACACATGAAACTTGGGCGCGCACCGGAAAGTGCCACTTTCGGTACTAGTAATGAAATATACTATTCATTTAGGCTATTTGTAAAAATACAAAATTAATTCTTTTACAATACTCGTATGTCACTAAAGCCTTACAGTCAGCTGTACCAAACTCTTTGTAGAAAAAAGGCATTTAATATTAGTACTCCTAGGCCTAATAAGCAATGGATGTAAATTTACTTTAGAACATGTGACCATTTTTTAGGAAACAGAGTAGTGCTGCCAACTTAAGCACATTGTACTATTGAGTATTGACTGTTTGTAAACATATTGTGACTAGAGACTGCAAGTTAGAACTTCAGGCTATATATATATTTTTTTAATGCATTGGGCCAGGTGTCTTAATGTAAACTTTGGCCATGCAATGTAGGCTTATCAACTTAAAAAACAAGAGCTAATATTAAATTACAGTACACGCCTTATAACTACAATTCCAACCAAAAGTAAACAAAACCTGAACCTAAACTAACTTACAGACACAGAGTATGTTTCCTGTCAATCAAAATATATGACTTAACTTTCCTAAAACAAGATCCTAAAATTTGGCATTTTAGGCTAGAAAGAATATCAAAGTTTCGCCCAATTAAGTTTCTAATAATATTAATGGTCATTTTTACTTTTATTGGACTTCTACATTTATAAACTCCCATTATGTTGTAACTTGTAAAACTGATTAATATTACATACTGGGCCTAGTTGCTTAAACTAGTTAACGTGTTGTATAATGAAGCCTAGACAAATTCAAAATGTAAACAAAACATAACCTCAAAAAAAGTTACACGTTCTACATTTTATATTATAGTGTAATCATTCATGATTAATACGTTTTAGTAGTTATTATAATTTTGTTTTACAAGAAATCGTGAATTATTTGTAATATTACTTTAGTCTCTCTCAGTAATAGTTTAAATTACGATTCCTGGTAAAATTGAAGCAATGTTATTATGCATGATTAGGTAGAAGCGATTACATAAATAAAATGAACTATTCAGAAAATACTTACTTGCTGTGTAGTTTAGACAATAATTTTCACTTCTCTCTTTTCTTCCTAGCTACTAAAACACTAACTTCGATGGAAAAACTTTCAATCACGGGCAAAATAAACAAAGAGTATTTGTCACACTTTGTCAGTATATTATGATTGTCCACAGGCGGAAGGCGGGATCGCGGGAAGCAGGACAAACAAACTTTCACCGATCACACACATGCGCAAACACTTGTATTTTACAACATTAACGAAAACCAAGTCTGCATGCGACATAACAAAACTTTACAACTTAAAAATAACGGTACCAGAAAAAACACCGTTATGTTATGACCCTGGGTCGGTTTTTTTCTTCTTAAACTTTATTTTCCCGTTATTATTTTTAGAATTTTAGGCTTGTTTATACTTTATACAATTGCTTTTTCATAGCTATCTAATGGATGTCTAATGGACATCATAGAAATAGTATATCCAAACTGGATATCCAGTAGATATCCACTTTGGATATCTGTAGATATCCAAGGTGGTTATCCACCATGGCTATTTAATAGATATCTATTACATATCCAACATGGATATGGATATTGTAGGATGAGAAAGACATCCTATAGATGACCATTGGATATCGTGTGCTGTGTGGGTATAATTTTACAATTTGTAAATGAAAGGGCCAGTGGACATTGCTAAACTCTATCCTCCACCTCATCTGTCCATTTGAAATAAATAGCCTATATATGACTTGTATACTTTGGAAACATGAAAGAAATATTTAAATTATATATTAGCCATTTCTGAAAATATCTTTAACAAACAATAGTTATTAACTATAATACATTTTCACATGTGTTTACTGCTATAAAAACCTTTTACTTTAGTGTCTCTTTACTTTGGCCCCTAGACACTAAAGTGTAAATAAATGGAGTTCAAATTTGAAAAACAAAACTTGCGCTCTAAGGTCAAGCTTCTCATTATAAAAAATTTTTTGCTAATTCTTAATTTAAATTTTGCCGTCCTAATTATTAGTAATAGAGTTAAGGGAATGTCATTTTTTAATAGTAATATTGCATACACATTTTTTCTAGTTCAATCATCATGTGAAAAAAATCAGCCGATGCCATGATCTTTGGGAAGTAATTGTTTTGGATTTAAAACAAAATCAAGAGTCAGTTTACCACTTCGATGTAATATTTATATGCAACGGGTAAGTGTACACACTATTGTCAACAGAATGTTTAGCAGTTCTCTTAATATTAAACAAATCTTTTTGTTTTGGTATGTTTAGAAAAGATTCTAGGTCATCTTAATACCAATTACTCATTTATTACAAATTTAAAAAAGAACTAAATGCAGATAAAATAGCCCGATTTGGACAGGGCCAGATTTAGCATTTTGGCGCCCCTAGGCCCAATAATTTTTTCCGCCCCTAGTCTGGTTAAAGTTACTTCCCCAAAAACATTTATTAAAAAATTATATAAGGCCTATATGTTAATTGCTTAGACACCTCTTTATCTTCTTCAGTATGTTTCTGATTGCACCATGTTAGTACAACAACTGTCTAACAGGTTATTTATATTATCTGTAATCTTTTGAATAAATGATGGCTTAGTTATAATTTTATTGATCTCTAGGGACTCGCCTCTCTCTCATGATTGTTACTCTATGCTACTTTACTAAACTGGAATTAATTACTATTATAAACAACTTAAAATAATTAATTTAGATTAAACATTTGTAAAGAATCCATTTGGCAATATAAGCTACATATATATGACAAAAATACCCATGTAGATATTTTATTAGGTATTTTGAAGTCAGATAGAATCATCCTGGATTACTTGGCGTTTTATAATTGTAAAATCTTAATTTCTCAAATGTTCCTTGGTGAAATCACTAAACTTTATCTTATTTGTTTTTAAAGCCTAGTTTAAAATACTTTTTAAAGTTTAAATTTTTCGTTCAGGCTAGGCCTAATCTAGAATTAAAACAGCTGGTCACTCAATCAGCTGTTTTAAGTTGGTCATCTACTAGGTTGGTAAAGAGGCGCGGTGCATTGCAGACTTTGCATGAAGAACCTTGTCCACTCAGAGCGCGACGTGACATGTCCCGGGGTGGCGGCTTTTTAACCATTTTGGTCACCTGATATTCAGTCTTGGTATTATATAGAGGGCCTATGGAATACCAGGATCACACCAAAACAATGCTACACAACCACAATGTATTCTAGTCGTCACATGAATTACCTTCCTCCTGAAGAAACAAAGGGTCGTAGAGAAAACAGTTTCAAATAAAAAAAAGTTAATTCAACTAATTATCTACAACTTTATAGCTAATGTTTTCATTTTGCCAACATTTTTTTAGTTGTTTTAGAATTTAAGATTCATTTTCTTTCGGTATCCAAGTCAACGTACAATTAACGTTTACTTACTTTTGTATTTGTCCGTCACGTGACTTCTTTTTTCTCAAATGAAGCGTTTCGGAGATTTACTCCATCTTCAGACACGTAGTCACTCTTACGAGGTCCTCAAACATATAAATAAACACATAAAACACAAACACTGAAAACATATTAAATTAGTAGCGTGGGATGCATCCCGTACGGTGGTCCAAGGACAACTGCCGCTTCACGGTTATGTAATTATAGTTCTACTTTGATGGTAACTTGGACCCTTGTTATCTTGTATACTGATAGCCATGTCAAACAGTATGTTTGAGGAGAAATGAAGCTGGCCAAAAAACAGACAAAGATCCCAAATGTCTGAAGATGGAGTAAATCTCCGAAACACGTCATATGAGAAGAAAGAAGTCACGCGACGGACAAATACAAAAGTAAGTAAACTTTGTTTTAGAATATTTGTTGTCATTACTTTTATTTTCTATAAAAAACTTTGTAAAATTTTTCATCATAATTATAACTTTTTATACATTTTGTATGAAACAAAGTCTTACTTATTTATATTTGCCATATTTTTTTTAATGGTGAAATAGTTTATGTGTTTGAATATTGCAAGTAGATAAAATTATAAGAAAGGGAGACAAATAATTTTTTGTTAGTAATGATTCAACAAAATTGTGACATGTGCAGAAATACTTTGATATGACTATAGACCACCTGCCTTTAAGAGAAGTTTGGTAGTTACGAATGTTGTCAAATACAGTCAAAGATATAGTCCGGTCAATTTAGACATTCGGAGCTACATAAATTCCCACCAAGCTGAAAATCAGTAAGATTGTTTAAAATATGATTAAAAATAAAATTTGAAAGTTCCCCATCTTTCCCCTGTATGGAAAAAATTTTATTCAAGGTCATAGGTCAAAAAAATGAGTTTTTCGCGATTTTCAGCAAAACGGTAAGTTTTATCATAAAAATACTTCAGAGAAAAATTGTAGATCATAAAATTATATACAAAAAAATGTATCAATACTTTTTTTCCTACTAGCCACCGTTTTTGAGATATAACGATTCAAAAAGTTGTAAAAGTTGTAATCGTCATAATATGCACACGTTTCCACGCCACCTATGAGGTAGTGTACTTAGTGCGTTTTATTGACGTGGTTTCCCCAGTAGGCCTATTCCACGGGTCTGTTGTGATCCTGTTTAATTTGAAACTATTGCAAAATAATGGATATTAGCAGAGATTGAAAAGATAAAAGCAATTTAAGTTAAAAAAAAGTAGTGAAATTTAATCGTCCGAGTCGTAACTTTCAAATTCTTCTTCTTCTTGATGTTCTTGTTCGTCTTGTTCTTCTTCTTCTTGTTCCTGTTCTTCTTCATTTTCATCCTGAGTACATGTAAGCTGGGTTAATAGCGATGTATCGCATGTCGCCTTGTAGGAATCAAACGGGTCCTCCACTGTTGGTGATTCAATATTAGAGCACGACCGGTCTTGACAATGTGTACATGCCAGAGAACAAAACAGTCCGACATTTTTGCAACCACATTTAGCACTGCACCCTTTTTGCAGTTGCAAAAAATTGTGTTCAGCAGTTTTTCCGGCGCAGGTGGAAGTAAAGTTTGGACTGGTTCTAATGAATTGTTGACCAACTTCCAACCCCAGTCTGTAGGGTCTAGCTGATAACCAAGCCACACTTGAACTTGGTAATATACCCGAAAAAGATGTTGATAAGCAGCAACTGAGGTTGGAGGAGACAAGCTAATTGTACTTGTTTTTTACTTTTAGTATTTTTAACGAAACATGCATATCTATACTTAATCTAAGCAGGTAGTTTTTTTAGGAGCTCCGTACATAGAAAGAAGAAAGCGAATGCCGTTAGTGATAATTTCTTGTCGAGTTGAATTACTATTTTTAAAAACTTCAGCACATTGAACTAAATTTTGTTTTTCAAACATTTTGAAAACTGTTATTTTACTCCTTCTGTAAAATGCAGATGTTGTATCACAGCCAGTTATTGCGTGTAAAAATAGTACATGATTTTGACACTTTGCAAAAGTAGATAAACTTTTTGATGAATATATTTCCGATTGATGTTGAGCTTTTCCTGGTTTTAAGAAGAAAATAGTTTTTTCAGTTGGAGTTCGAGCAGTGAGTAATACGAGTTCTACATCTTCACCAACAACAATAGTTGTATTTGTCAAATTGAATTGTTCTATTGCTGTTTCAATTATAAATACATCAGCATCATTATTAGCTTGTTTTACCAATATATTTTCAGCAGTACATTTTCCTTTCAACATAGAAATGAACGGAGTCTTGTTGTGAGTATTTGTAAGATATTTTTGTTGAGTGGTTGGAACTGTCATATTTTCATCAAATAAAATATCAATTGATGTAGATGTTGCTAAAGTTCGACGACGTTGTTCTGCAGCTTTGGTATTTCTCGTGCAATCATTATAGCCATCAAATACGACAGTAACACTGGAACCAAAATGTTGACGTACATACTGTGTTTATCTAAGATAACGTTAAATGTTTCTTCGCTATCCCACACAACGCGATGTAGTGTATTATAAGTGTAAGATACAATGACCGATAGAAAAATATTTTAACATATATTACAACTATAGAGATGTATATACGTGGCTTACTCATGCATATTATGACGATTACAACGTTTACAACTTTTTGAATCGTTATATCTCAAAAACGGTGGCTTGTAGGAAAAAAAGTATTGATACATTTTTTGTAGATAATTTTATGATCTACAATTTTTCTTTGAAGTATTTTTATGATAAAACTTACCGTTTTGCTTAAAATCGCGAAAAACTCATTTTTTTGACCTTTGACCTTGAATAAAATTTTTTCCATACAGGAGAAAGATGGGGAACTTTCAAATTTTATTTTTAATCATATTTTTAACAATCTTACTGATTTTCAGCTTGGTGGGAATTTATGTAGCTTTACACTTATTTTTTGGTCTAAATTGACCGGACTAATATCCGAACCCAATAAGTTCCGACCTGCTTTCTTCCATTAGGACCTCCAACAGTTTGGCATTTATTCGAGAACGTTGCCGCACCACGCTACCCCCCCCCCCCCCCCCCAATGGACAAAGCCTTTAGGTTAGAACTTTATTTTGTCTTAAATTTTGTAATTTATATTTGCAATCTAGGTAAAATGTTTTCTAACAACACAAAAATCGTTAAAATTTACCCAGTAGAACTTGAAATACTTTGTTTAAAGGGAAGAGAATGTGGATACATATTATGTTTATAGGAAAAAGAGTAAGGAGATAACCAAGAAAATACTTTTTTGAAGATGTATATTGTTTGTTATATTTTTTGTCTTGATAATAAATAAATATGTTCAATTTTAATGTTAACCATTCATAAGCAAAGAATGTTCATAGAATAAATTAGAATTATATTATTTTATATGATATCAGTGTGGATTTTAAAATGAATTGTATGTACAATATATTAAAAATATAAAAGTTTTGCATATCTGCAGGTTAAGCAATACTCCAGTTTACCCTACTATTACAGGACTTAAAGAGTTTAAAGGCAAAATGCTTCATACACACGACTACAGAGTTCCTGAGCACTTTCAAGGAAATACAGTACTTTTCATAGGAGGTGGTCCTTCAGCTATGGATATATCAGATCAGATTGCTAATGTTTCACCGAGGGTAATTTTTTTTAGTAATTATTTTATAAAATATATTTTAGTAAATGATCTTTCTGGAAATTCAGTTTAAAGAAATTAATAAGTTAACCTCAAACTTGATGTCTCTACATTTTTTTATTCTATTTTGATTACTAATACATTTAATGACTATTTTATTATTTTTAAATTTTGTTATCAGCTAGGAGACAAGTTTGTTCTTTGTATTAGCCTTGTCAATACTTTTTTACATTTAAAGCATTTAATAAAATTGTTTACTTCTAAAAATTACTTTCCTAATATAGGCTAATACATATCAATCGTATACAAAAGAAAAACATATTCATCATTCAATAGATGGCAGTCCCATGAATTCTTAAATAGAATTAAAAATGCCTTGCTTCAAGTAGCTTAACATTTCATTTTTAAAGGCCCTTTCTTCTGTTATTGTTTTAAGTTTATGTAGAAGACAGTTGTGTAGGGTGGCCCCAGAAATTGTAGGTGACTTTGAAGTTTGAGAAAGTCTAACTATGTTTTGGTATGGTTAAACTGTGCGTTTTTCTTGTATTGTATCTATCTACCTGGCTATGGTGTACTTCTGAGCGAAACTTCGAATACATGGTAACAATCAAAATATAAATTGATGGAAAAGTTAAAATATCAAGCTTTTTGAAAAGAGGGCATAAGAATCTGTATGCTTTTTACCAAAGATAGCCCGAATTGCAGACTTTTAAATTTTGAATTCCTTTAACATTCTAAGTTTATTGAAATGTTTTTAAAATTGAGGATAGTCTACTAAAATTTCTTAACGTGAAACATTTCTTTTCAGTTTGTCAATAAAGATTTATTAAAGGTCTCAATACAGAAATAACTTTACAAAATTTTATCAAGACTTATCTAAATAGTAATACCCAAAATAAATTATCGAGTCTTATTTTAACATTAAGAAAGCCTTTCATAATGTAGCCCACTCATTGATTTGAAAAAATTGGAAACAGCTGGTATTAGAGAAACGGTCAAATGGTTTAAGACTTATCTGCGTGATAGAAAGCAGTTTGAATCTGTTGGTGAATATATAAGTAGCAGAAAACCTATTTATGATCCTCCAGGTTCTGACCTAGGTACCATATATTGTTTCTGATTTATATAAATGACTTGTATTCAGGAAAACTAAACAGTACCGTTACAGCATTTGCTGATGGCATTGGCATGACACTTGTCTGTAAGATGAAATAACGTGGGGTATTGCATAGAATTAGACAGGAGGACTTGTTTATGCATATTATAAAATTTTAACTTGAAATGGACTTATGAGGAAACACTACATAGAAATATAAAATTAACACAGTATTACAATATAGTTACAAGTTTCTAAACTTGAAGAAAACACAATTTTTCCCAAGCAAAAAAACTCAAACTAGATTATGCTTTGGATCAAGTAAACCTCAAACAATAAAAAATTCATGACTTCTTTAGTTTTAATCATAGACTAGCTTTGTTATTTTCCTTACTTATTTTAAACCATAAAATTTACTGGGTGTTTATATGTATAATACATTTTGTATGCAATTTTCAGACATGTAAAACACATCCATAATTTTAAAATCTTATGCCTTTTACTACAGTACTGCCTTATCTTGACTTACCCTTTATGGAGTATTCCTAAATATCTCTAAAGGAGTACTGCCGTTTCAGAACATATTATGTAAGCTTTTTGCAAAAGTACTATTTTACAGTATGTCATATTTTTGTGAGCAACAAGATTAGTTATACAGTAGTTAGGCAGTGTTATTATGGCAGGAATTGTAGTGGGATTAGCAATGTGGGCAGGTCCAGGGAGAGAGACGGAACTGTCTGAAGTGTGCGTTAAGTACTTGGCCACTTGAACGGCTAGCACACAAAGCAGCTGACACATTGTCCGTAGAACTGGCACAAAAAGACTTCATGCTAGTTGCTGTTTTATTAATTTGTTGTTGCCTTTTCTCCTTATAAGCATTCTGTGATTATTACCTAAATATTTGTTATTTTTATAGTACTTGGTGATAACGCAATAATTATACATTTTTAAGTGTTTTGTTTAATTGTTTTATTTTTATAACAAATTAACATAAATAATTTGACTTGATGGTTCGTGTTATCAAGGTTGAACTCAGATAACTTGGTTACAGAGGTTCTCATTCAGCTTTGACAAACCTCTATTAGGTAAAAATTGGCCGTATTCCTAGTTCTCACAAATACCTGAATTGTACAAATGTTTTCCTGTTCATTTGAGATTTATCTTATAGAGGCTCCGCTGTGATATAAATTGGAAATCTGTTGTTTCTTTTTGTAAGACCCTGTACAACTGAGAGCTTAAACAGGTATTGTATGTTTAGATTGTCGTATCGCATCATTCTAAAAAGTTTGCTCTCGCAAATTACAAGAACAATATTTTCCAAAAACCTGATGTAAAAGAAGTCAAGGAACGTTCTGTTGTGTTTGTGGATGACACTGAAGAGGATTTCGATTCTATTATATTTGCTACAGGTTAGTTAAGACCATAATATGGTAAAGCTACTTATGAATATATGGGGTTGGTTCTCTGTGAGTATGAATACTGTCATCGTTTCAAGTATTGATATAAAAGTATTATACAGCCTAAACTTTAGATTTTATTGTTCTTTTTATTATCAGCATTATTTAAAGTTTTGATAGGAATTTGCAAGGGAAACAGCAATTTATACGAAGTCTATAAATTCAGGTCTAAATTACTAGGCGCATTCGTAAAGTAAGTACCATTTTGAAAAAAAACAACTAGTAAAACATTATTTTTCAAGCCAATTTTATTTTTACTTGAAAGAGCATACTTAAATTATTTTTCTACACAGTTTCTGCCAATGTTCAAACACTTGTCGTAGTTAGTAACCAGCTTTTCTATACCTTCTTCATAGAAATTTCTCACCAGTGATGATAGCCAAGACACTACAGCATTTTTCATCTCATCGTCAGGTCCAAATCGCTTGCCGAATAGCTCGCGCTTCAAGTACAGGAACAAGTGGTAGTCGGACGGCGCCAAGTCCGGGCTGTACGGTGGGTGATTGAACTGCTCCCAACGAAACTGTCGAATCACTGTTGGAGTGTCACTAGCAGTATGGGGCCGAGCATTGTCATGGAGAACACAATTTCTTTACTGAGCATTCCTCTCTCCGTTTGTTTTGAATTGCATTCCGTAGTTTTCTCAAAGTTTCACAATATTGTGCCACATTAATGGTTTCAGCTCTGGGAAGAAATTCAGTAAACAAAACCCCTTTCCTATCTCAGAACACAGTGAACATGATTTTTTGTCCTGACATTGTCGTATTGAACTTTTTCAGAGATTGAGTGTGTCCCCACTCCATTGATTGTTGTTTGGACTCTTATGTGACATGACGAACCCAAGTTTCATCACCTGTTACAATTTGATTTAAAAAGCAATTGCACCGTGTGAGAAATGTCAAAACGCTGCCAAGTCGATAGGTTTTGTGAACATCAGTGATCATTTTTTGAACCCAACGAGAACGTACCTTGTGATAACGTAAGCGGTTTGTAACAATTTCGAACAAACAGCTTCGTGAAATCTGCGGAAGTTCGTCTGAAAGCGATGTCATTGTGAAACATCTGTTCTCGTGGATTTTTTCATCAACTTTCCTTACCAAATCATTGTTGACAACAGAAGGCCGACCACTCAGAGCCTCATCGTGGACATTTGTTCGACCTTCATTAAACATTCTAACCCACTTTCTCACTATTCCCTCACTCATCGTGTCTACACCGTAAATGTCTTTAACTTGACGATAAATTTGGCCGGTTTCTTATTCCTTGCGTTTAAAATCGAATTATAACATGAATATCACATTCGGTCGGATCAGTAACTGTCTTAAACATTTCAAATATGCACAGCAAACTGAAAATACAATGTAAAGCAACCAAAATGGTGACAGTTGAGAGCCAGTGAACAAGGAAGACAAGCATGCTTGATCGGAAAACCAACCGCAGCGCTGCGGCGGTGCTTGAATCAAACGGTTCTCACTTTACGAATATGCCTCATAGTAATGATACTAATTAATGAAAACTTTTATTTACCACTAAACCATATATCTTTATTCTATCGCCTTCAAACTATTTCTTTTGGGAAGCAATGCAACCACCCTTGAAATAATTGTTTAAGATTGTTATTTAAGTAAATTTGTTAAGAAATGTGACGATTTCCTTGAAGCTCGAAAAGAGTAATGCTTAAGGAAAGAATAAAATTAAATGGAATAATGAACTATCTTTCATATTTAATTATTCTATTAGAGCACTGAGAGTTTTGACGGTATAAAAACATGTACTGTTTCTGATTTTATAAAGATTGCCGTCTGTCCTAGATGTCGATAGCCTTCCAAAGTATGTACACTACACTATTGATTACTTTTATCAACAAATTCTCTATAATATATAAAAACCTGTATTTTCAGTAAGCAGAAGTTAAATTGATTTTTAAAGTTGATTACTTTTATTTATTTTGTATTGCAGGTTGTAATTTGACCATTTATTTAGTTGTTCTTGGTTTATAACGATTAAGTTCAAAACTTACTAACTATACCGGAATTGATGTATAGAGGCATCGTGACAAACAGCATGAAGTATTTTTTAAATTACTTTACTAACCTTCAAATGGTCCTTTATTTCCCTTTACTGCTACTTTGTCTGACTAGTTTCGACAAAACCTACGTCATTGACGAAAATTCTAGACGATAATTATCACTTAACACAAAGCACTACACAACACATAAAAGTATAAACACACAATGTTCACCATTAAAGGGTCATTTAAAATGGAACATAGCTTTCCACACAAGTACTTGAGGGTTGTCTCAAATACGTACTGACTTGGAATGAATCTGATCTCATTGTACTGTATGGTTGGTTGCACAACTTGCCGGTATATTTAAATTTAATATAATATCAAATATAGCGTTGGATTTAAACTGTAGCTGATCATTAAGTACGTTTGGTGGTTGTGTTTTTATGGCCTTGCAAATGTGGAACTGTTCCATGAACATCGTCAATGACATAGGTTGTGTCGAAACTAGTCATACCCAGTAGCAGTGAAGGAAAATAAAGGACCATTTTGAAGGTTAGTAAATTAATTAAACAAATTTTACAATAATGGTCCAGGAAGTAGGACTCAAAGAAATGAATAAGCATAAAATAGTAGACTGAAGCTAATATAGGTTATTTAAAATAAGTAGATACCCTTAAAAAATTCTAAATTTCATCAAAATACATTAAGTGATTATTATAGTACACGAATTAATTTGATAAGAAAAGAAAGCAGTCTTTGAACTGCCGACAGAAGTGAAAACCGTCATGAAATTAAATCGTTCATATTGGTTTAATCCAAAATTTGACCATTATTTTTATCTCGTCCTATTTAAAATTGCAATCTAAAAAATAAAAAATAACATTTACACGATTGTATATTGTCAAATAATAACAAAAACAACACATCTTACAAAATGAGGAAGCACAATATCCACAGCATGGCATGACTAAACCCACAGCTATTGAGTTAAGCGCCTTTGAATTTACCTCTCCTTATTTTATTTTGTTGATTTCTTCTTCTTTTACGTTCAGCTGTTCATTAAACTTCTGGTTTATATTAGTACGTGTGTGAACCAATGAAGAAAAAGAAATCATTGACGAAATAAAAAATGCAAAGCGTCTCGCATATTACGAGTTCGTATATTTTACCTCATTCAAAAAGTGCTTAAAGGAGTTTTAACTTCAGTAAATAATGTTTAATTCTAAGATTTATAATTCGTTTAAATAATTTGAAAAGTAAAATAATGAAAATTACCGTACCACAGTATTTTGTACCTATTAAAATAAAAAAACATAAAAAATGTCAAATTATGCCTATATAAGTTCATAAAAATAAAATAAGCATACTGACAGATAAAAAGGTGAAAATGTAAATATTCATGTACTTGGTAGTCAATAAATACATTTTAAGGAATTATTTATTTCAAATTTATTTATTTATTTGTTGAAAATTAACTGTAACAAAGTATGATTACTGATTAAGACCGTCGGTTGAATATTTACGCAGTTGCTGGGTGAGATCATAGACAAACAATCTGTTCGGCATGTATTGCATGAACATTTTAACACGAGGGAAGTGTGTTAAAAATGGTGTTCAAGAATCTCAATTCTCGAATGAACATTTGTGCTGCACTTTGAAAACCAATAAAAAGGATTGTAAACTCTTAGAAAAAATGATAACATGTGATGAATCGTGGTTTTTACTTTTGATCCGGAAACTAAGCCTCATCAGTCAATGAATTTTTATTTTTTTTATCAAGGTTTACAGGAAACACTGCCGGTGTCGACCAAACAGATCTTTTGCCACCCCAAAATTCCTAGTTATTCCCACCTAGTAATGCCGGTATTCCTCATAAATGCACAGATACTACCTATTGGGTTTACTAGGATGGTTCCTGCCCTGGGGGGCCTAGGGTAAAAGTTCTGGCTCTACCTAAAGCCTCGCATTCCAATAGGATGTGTTCTGCCAGTCCGCATTTCCTACATATACTCTCCTCTGCAATCCCAATTCTATGTAGATGTTTCCTTAGGTGACAGTAACCCGTTAATAGGCCAACCACCCTTCTCATGTTTTCCTTTCCTAGTGAATGAGCTCTTCAGCATGTTTCCTGCCTGGCTTAAACAATTTCCTGGCAAGTCTGTTTGTTCCTGAATTCCTCCAGGCTTTGTCTTTGCCCTCCTGCATCCACATCTCAACCGATGCTCTGGCATGCCCATAGGAAATCCCAAGCACCGACTCAGGGTCCACAAGAGGAAACTCAGACCTTTTCCTGGCTAATTCATCTGCTCTCCCATTTCCTTCGATACCTGAATGCCCAGGGACTCAGCACACAGAAACCTCGCTCCCCTGGCCAAGCCTTATCAATGCAGAGAGGCAGTACCACACCACTTTAGATTTTACTCTATATGAATTTAGCGCTTTGATCGCTGCTTGGTTATTAGAGAAAATCAGAATGTTCTTATCCCATTCTAAGATTCTCTTCTAAGCCCACACATTGATATAGGCCTTACCAACAAATGTTGCAAAATAAAAAATCCAAAATAGGCCTTGTGTATATAAATACATTTATTATCCAACCTGTTAATATAAAATAGAAAACTTGTCACAGTATTGAATATAATAAAATAAAAAATAAAAATTGTCTTAGGTACTTTAGAAATGAATTTTCGTGTGATAAGTGCGGAAGCACTCGAAACACAGAGAGGGACATCACATTCGGCGCCCAGCCACACTGTGTCTTTGCCGATCTGAGTTCGAACTGCAGTCCACCTGTACACATAGCAATCTCGGCGGAGCTTCTGTTTGTTTTCGGTTTCCGGGATAAGACTTTTAAACTACTGCAAACATTTCAAGTAACGTCCGCTAGATTTCAGTGTGTGCTAGATATGCTTAGGCCTATAAGTGGCTCACGATATATATGCGGGGTTACTAAGAACGGTTAGGATGCTTCCCGCACCTGTGTCGGGAATACCGCAAGTGGCACTGGTGCGCACTCCCGAATACATTGCATGCGTACTAGTCAAAGGGTTAACCTCAAATTTCTTTCTTCTTGTGAAGGGAATAATAGAAGTTTTCCAGGATTTACATCTAGCTGTTCTTCCTGATACCATCTTTCAACCAGAGTAAAGGCAGTCTGCATGAGGTCAGTGACAATATTCAGATGTCTGCCTCTTACAACAATGAATACGTCATCGGCATAACCCTGGGTGTAAAATCTTTGTGCATTCATCCTATGCAAAAGTTTATCCACTACAAGGTTCCATAGCAGGGGGGAAAGAACACCGCCCTGAGCACATCCTCACCTAGCCCTGGCCATGATAGATTCATCATACACAGGGTAGCCTGAATTTTTCTATGGTTTAACATGACTTCCACCCATCCTACAAAAGTTTTGTTCACCCCACACCCTGCTAAAGACCTCAACATCGACTGGTGTGAAGTGTTACTGAAGGCACCCTCTATATACAGAAATTCCCAGTGCTATTTCCTTTGCATCCAAGCTTTCCTCTAGCCTGTTCACTAGTTGATGTAGCTGCATCTGTGGATCTGCCTGGTCTATAAGCAAACTGATTTTCATGCAAAGCTTAGTTCCTTTGCATTGTCTCCCGAATATCTCTATCCAATATTCTCTCAATTGAGTTTAAACAGAAGGGTTTGTATGCCTTGGCCTGAGCATATCGCGCTCTTCCAGGCTATGGTACAAACACCACCCTGGCCACTGCCCATTGCCTTGGAACATGGTACGAAGCTAAACTCGCCCAAAACACTTCCATAAGTACCGGCCTTAGCTCACCCAATCCTTCCTTGAGCAACAGGGGAAGGATCCTGTCTGGCCCTGGAGCCTTGTGCATCTCAAACGATCTTAAGAACCCTAGTTTACTGAGACAGAAGAAAGCTTGAATGACGAAATCAAAATTCAAAGGAATGATCAATGTGTTTTCAACATTTGGTGATGTGTATATAAATTGGGTACCTGAAGGTCAAACTGTGTATCAGCGATACTACCTTGGAGGTTATAGTTACTCTATAATGTCAAGTTAAACATTTTTCATATGAATATTAGAAGCCATTTGAAAAACTTTGAAAATTTATTAATTTATATATGTAAGTACTTTTAAAATAGTTTTTGACTTAATAATATTAACAGAAGCTTGGGTCGGCGAGGACATGGATATCTTAGATCTAGAAGGGTTTGAATTGTTCAGAACATTTAGGAAGGTAAATAGGAGTGACGGTACCGTTATCTATGCCAATAAAAGATTGTCTGTAACAGGGACAGAGGTCGTATTGGGAAGCGTTTATGGGTTATCTATTAAATTTACTTTCTTCAGTAAACAGTTTAACATTCTTGCACTATATAGGACTCACGACAGTAGAATTAGTGTCTTTATTGACGGACTTGAAAATTTTTATAGGGTTACTCATAAAGATAAAAGTTATATATATTTAGGTGATATGAATATTAATTTACCTAAATGAGATGAAAATGTAGAACGTTACTTGGGTGTTATGACTGAAGCAGGTTTTGTTAGTGCCATAAATGTTCCGACCAGAGTGACGTCATACGGCCAGATTTGTATTGACCATATTTTTGTAAAACATTCTCGTTATAATGATGTACGATCAGCTGTGATTCACACGAGTATCACGGACCATTTTATACCGCGTTGGAAATACACTTCCCGTCAACTAATGATGCAGCGAAACATATCGGGCAAAATTTCTATATAGATAAATCGGTATTTAAACAGTTTATGAGTGAACAATCGTGGAGTACAGTCATTGACGAAACTGACCTAAACGAAAGTTGTAAGTGTTTTTTTGATATTATAAACCGTAGCATACACCAATCGAAAAGCATTAGTTTAAACTCAAATACTAGATTTTTTAAAATTAAACTGTGGGTATCATTTGGACTAATAAGATCGATTCGTAAAAGAGATAAATTAAGTAAGCTGGTAATTAAACAGCCCTTTAATACTGACCTTAAGAGATATTTTAAAAGCTATAAAAATAAACTTTCTAACATTATAAAATTTACTAAACATTCATATTATAAAAATAAATAAATGAAAATATGAATAATCCTAAGGTTTTTTGGCAAACATTGAATGAAATATCGAGAAACAAGAGGAAAAACGAAACTTTTCCTATTGGGAAATTTTCAAGGGGTGCTGTGTTAAATTCAAATGTATGTAAGGACATTGCAAGTGACTTTAACCAATTCTTTGCCAAGGTAGGTCATAATATGGTTACAGTTATTGATTCTAGTGATACTCCGGTATTAAATGACGTCGACTTCAGGACTGACGGAGATTTTAGGATTGATTTGGTTGATGAAAAGACCATTTTGCAGTATATCAGCAGACTTCCTGGTGGATCTGCTCCTGGGTATGATGGGGTGTCAGAATCACTTTTAAAAAGCAATCGTAATTTTCTTGTAAAACCGCTTCATCATATTATAAACTTAAGCACTGAGTCGGGTGAGTTTCCAGAGGCTTTTAAACTGGCGAAGGTTGTTCCTCTATACAAGGCTGGGGATTTGAGGGGTTTCGGTAATTTTCGTCCTATCTCTATGCTGAGCGTGTTTTCTAAAATAATTGAAAAAATTGTAAAAATCAATTAGTGTCGTACTTAAATACTAATAATCTCTTGTCTGGGTGCCAGTATGGATTTAGGAGACATCAATGCTTATTCAAATGCTTTATTCGATTTAAATAAAAATATTAATGAAGGCATCAACGGGAATAAGAAAATTATTATAGTTTTCTTGGATTTAGCTAAAGCTTTCGATTCAGTAGATAGACAAATATTACTTAATAAATTGGACTTAATCAGATTTCGTGGTAATGCGTACTCATGGTTTAAAAGCTATTTGTCAAACAGGAAACAAATGGTGTCAGTGTGTGGAGTAAATAGTGAACCTGAGCCTGTGGAATATGGCCTCATCCAGGGGTCGACGTTAGGACCTATTCTGTTTTTGATTTATATAAATAATTTGTCTAAAATCAATATTGATGAGAACTTTTACCTACTTGCAGATGATACGGCCATTTTATTCGAGGGTAATAGTTGGGAAGAAGTACAAGGAAAGGTTGGAAAGGATTTGTCGGTAGTGAAAAAATGGTTCGATCAAAATTTTGTAACCCTTAACATATTTATCTAAAACAAAGTTCCTTCCTATAGCCCTTAGGCCTATTAGCGATTGTCCTTATAAACATATTAAATTACATTTGTGTGGGAATTACCTAAGTAAGCTCTGTGGCTGTAGTAACATTGATGAACATTGGGAAATAAGACAGTTGTACTTTGCTTATTGCCAATCTTTGCTTTTAGGGGGGGGATAATAGTTTGGGGATGCGCCTGCAAATCCATACTGGCTCCCTTAGATGTCATCCAGAGATCTGTTATGAAGATGGCGCTGCATAAACCAAAAAGACATCCATCTGACGAGCTGTATGACAATTTAAACGTTTTTAATATCAGGCAACTTTTTCTGAAAACTCTTTTAACTTTTTTGCATAAAAATTCCAATTTAAATTTTTTTATTTCGATTCATTCTCATTTTACTCGTCATTCTCAAGCGATGGGTATAAGAACAGATAGGCTTTATAGATCTGTATCAACTTCTAACTCATATTAAATTTCACAGACGATTTTCCGTAATGTTTCAAAAAACCTGAGACTTTTTCAAAATTATACAGTTAAGGCTTATAAAAAGCAAGTTTCTCTTTAGTTAGGGGAGGTAGGGAGGGATTATTGTGAGTCCGTCATTTCTTCGGAGTATGTATAAAGTTATGTTTAGCCTATATGTCACTCTTTTTATCTTTTCATTTTTTATCTCGTGTTCTATTCTGATTCTTTGTAGGGAAATTTTTGGTGTAGGCACAGGAGTGACGTTGTTGTTCTGGTGATGACCTATTTATGTTTCTGGTTCATTTTAAATTTGTATTTTTCTTCTTTTTTTTTAATTTTCTCTCTTTTTCCATAATTTTTATTGTGAAATTATGTTGTGCATGACTCATGCTCACGCACAGGCCTTGTAATCCATAGACAGTATTTTGTAAATTTTTTGTAATTTTATTTATGGAATAAATAAATAAATAAAAATAAACTCTCCGTGAATGAGAAAAAAGAAAGCAACCTGAGATGTGAAAAAGTCATGAATTTTTCATCAGGACAATATTCCTCATACTGCATTGTCTGTCAAGTTGTTTTTGGCCGAGCTTTGGATCGATGTGTTGCAACATCCTCCCTATTCAATTGACCTTGCACCGTGTGACTTTTCTGTTCACCAAAATTAAATCAGTACTGAAAGGAACGAGCTTTGAGACAGTTGAAGCTGTAAAAGAAAATGCAACAGTGATTATGAATATGCTTTCTGAAAAGGACTTCATACAAAGCTTAGACCAGAGGAAAATTCACTTGAAACGGTGAAGGACATGGAGAGGAGTGTATTGAAAGGGATAGTGTTAAGGTTTAGTGAAGAAATGAAAATAAAGAATTTATTTATAAAAATGAATCTGGCTAATATTATTTTTTAAATATGAGTTAGCTTATTTATCGTAATAATTACCTTGACTTAGTTGTCTTCAGTCCGTATTGTAGATCTAGTTACAGGGCTGTTTCGCCGGCTTGTAGATCTATTTGTTGTGTTTACTTGAGTTTGACGATTACATCATATATAGGACTACCATTCGTTTAAACTTTGAACCTAATTATTAGAATTATACTGATGTCCACATCTAGTATCCTATCTGCAGCTGGACAAGAACAACTTTAATAATATGGCCACAAACATTTTTATTATTATATATTCACGAGTTATATTCTGCATATGTTACTTGTGTATGTGTTAGTTCTGTATTGTAGATCTAGCTACAACTCTGTTTCGCCGAACACTGTCAGCATACTGACGAAGTCAACAGTGTTCGGCGAAATAGCGCTGTAGCTAGATCTACAATACAGACTGAAGACAACTAATTCAA
>JAGFPH010000075.1:621945-710162 GCA_018207615.1 Philaenus spumarius
TTAAGTGTTATTTGTGTAAATGTTGTAAGTTTCTCCACGATTTTAGTAATTTTAATGTATTAACGATCTCAATTGAATGAAAACTATCAAGATGGAGCAGAAGCTTTAAAGCGCGTAAGTTTTATAACAAGAAAGAAGTCACATATCGGAATCTATATAAGGTAACTCATTGTTATTTACAACTAAAATACCTTTTGTTATAACGTAAGTACTAACTTAAAAGAAAATATAATATGATTGGTTTAATGATGTTTGTTATAATTTACTGCACTTGTCTATGATTTAGGATATACTGTCAATTATAGCTTCTTGGATGACTCATGTGGAATCACAGTCTATGATAGGAACATATTTCCTTTATACAAGTTCATCATTAATGCTAATCAACCTACAATGTGCATTATTGGAAATTTAATATATTCTATTCAATTGCCAGTGTTTGATTTACAGGTAATTACTTAACTTTAAACTTTTTTATGTGATACATGGATACATTGGTTTTATAAATATCAGTGAAACAAACAGCACACAAAACAAGAACAAACAAGTCCCAGCTTCAGGCCTCACTAGTTTATTAAAAATGTTAAAAACTAACTATTAAAAGTATAATTAATTTTGGTTGAAAGTTGGGACTTATTAGCAGTGGCGTAGCTAAGGAGACTGGCGCCCCTGGTCAGACTTGAAAGTGGCATCCCCACTTTGATAAAAAGAGGGGGGGGGGGGTGAAGGGGAGAGTTCAGTATCTTAAAAAATGTAAATGTAGTCAAATGGATTTGTATTATCAAATGAATTAATTGGAAAAAATTGTTATTATGTTAAAAACTTTACAGTACCGGTATAAGTGAAAAATTCTTAAGTTAGTTCTTGGCAGAAATATTTTTATTTGAGAATCGTTTGCAGATTTTTTTATTTAAAAAAATGTGCACTCAAATCAAATCAGATTTATTTCAACAAAATAAGCACATTTAAAGTTAATCAATATGACTTAACAATAATGAAATTTAATTGCATACATTTAAATAGACTGTGTAAATAGAATTTTTAGAATTGTGTACTTTAACAGTGTTTTTGGCTTTACACTTTAAAAAAAACTATTAATTAGGAAAAAGCTAATAAAAAGTAGATTAGTTCGATTTGAAAACTTACATTCATACAATCATACATAGAAATAACTATTTCTAATCTATCTTAATCAAAGTTAGCTCAACTTCATTATTACGGCCAAACGCCTTGACCGATTTTGGAGATTTTTTGCATGAATCTTCCTTATTCTTAGGCCGAGCCATGTATATACTGTACACGGTTTTTTCCATGTTTTATTTTTAATCCTTTAATTAAATAAAAATGGCGCCCGGACCGTTTCTCTCAGTGTAAGCTTTTCCAAAGTCAGTTTGGTGGCTTAACCGCAAGTCGAATTTAAAAACTAATAACATTTTGTTGGTAGCAAATTTGATTTTCAACAAAATTGTATTCTTGATGTTTTTCCGTATCTCTAACGGTAAGCTCACAAAATGGCCGTAAACTTCAAATTTGTTAAAAATCATCCAAGTTTAAATAAAGGTTAAAAGAAATTAAATATGCCGGTAAAAAAAATGATTGAAGTAAAATTAAGAACGCTATTAGCTCAAGAAACAAGCTTGTTCAGTAACGAAAGGAAAAAGTTCAACTTTAGGACTAGGTACATAAAAAAGTAATAGTAAAAACTTTTTTGTAATTTTTTTCATAAATGTAAAAAATTTTCGTAATTTAGTTCTAAATAGAACTGTATAAAAATACTTATAAATTTCAAATTTCTTATTTTCAAAACACCAGTTTTTATATTCCTACTACAAGACTGCTAACAAAACTATATCAAAGACCACTAAAGAATACCGTTACGTGGCGGCCAATAGGATGGGCACGCAGCGTTGCCATATCTACTACCCTCGAACACTCCTGGTATTTACCGCTCGAGGCTTGAGCGCACAGTTTAAAGAATTATAAATGCGTGAGTCAGCCGCATTCAGTTAGAAGCGTGGGAAGAACCTGACAAGTCGCACTACGGCGATTGAAGCGTTCAAGGTCTCGGTGAACACAAGCCCGTCCCTCAACGGTATTTTTAGTAGGCTTTGATATAGGCCTGTGTTGAATAGTAATTTAGGATATATCCTTTGCCCAAAATTACATACTATTATAAGAAAGTGTAGAGGATAAATCAAAGAATTGAATTGTATACTTGTAATTATTTCATAAAAGTATTTGACTTAGCTTTATTTGAATTTCAAATTGAGGTGAAACAAGTTAAACTTCGCAGCGATAAAGAACATACAAAAAATGACCGTTGGACAGCGTGGGAAGTGTTGGTACATGGGTTGAGATCACTATCACGACGCTTTATCATCGTTTGTTTCTATTATTTCTAATATTGGAATATGATATGGAAATTTAAATACTGTACATTGTTAAGTTTTAGTTATTTAAGTATGTAAATATTTAATTCTATGTTTTCCCTCAATAACATGATATTTTTAGCTACCTTATGCATTATTAACCTAAATAAAACACAATGCCCCCTAAAAGAAAATCTTTAGCAGTTAAAGCTCAAGAAAAGAAAAAAAAACCAGAACTAGAAACCCCGGAATCGCGGGAATCGCAAAATAATGTTTCACTGGCTAAACCTTCTGCTTACGTCTTTACTGGCACACTATTTTTAACCTCAAAACCACATTTTGTCATTTCAGCGAGTGAGGTCTACTGTTCATAGAACTACTAGTTTACTTAGAAAACATATTAAATATAAAATGGTATACCGTACATTGCAGAGCAGATGCAGAATCTTAATAAACTTGCACTTAACAGGAAAAAACTTTTATATCTTGCCAAAGACATATGAACAATGTAAGACAACAACATCAGACAAAAAAAAAATATTCACTTAAATGTTACTGTTGCGAAATCATTCATAAGCACATCTAAGTCCAATTTTCTTACTTCTTCCTGTTCAATCGAGAGTATTGCAAGATTCGTCAAACGATCTTGTCCCATTGAAGACCTTATAGAAATGCTAGAAATCTTTTACTTTCAACTTATTGTAGCCTAGTTTAAAGCCTAGTTTAAAGCCTAGTTTAATAGCCAGTGTAGCCATATATCTTAATTGTTATTTTATCTCCTTCTATGTTTTTGAGTAATTTTTTCAATGTTCTTAGTATAAAAATCAAGTGATACCAAAACCTTGACGACCAAGTGAAACTGTTGTGGCGGCTCCCTCCCCTGCTCCGGCGCCCCTGGCGGGGTCCATCCCTGCCACCCGCTGCTACGCTACTGCTTATTAATCGGAAGCCTGAGGAGTATACTATATTTAAAATAGTTTTAGAGTCAATTTAGTTTCACAAATCTATAAAGCAAAATGTATAAAGATTTTGTGAAAACAAAAGGCAAAGTCTGTTTCAAAGTTATGTAATTAATTACCTAAAAGTATCAGCTTTCATAAAAATACACAAGTTGATCAGTAACTAAACCAAAAAGATTAATTTCTGAGTTATCAACAACAAAGGACCAAATTTTGCATGATTTGAGTTGTATTTTTTAACAACTATATTCTCAATAGCATGTGTTTAATTACCTGTGATACAAGTTTTTAAATCAGTAATATTAGGCCTACTTATTTAATAAAAATTGAGGTTGGTGATGATTGAAAAACTAACTTTGACGTATTATTTTCAGATAAGATTCTTTTTGAAAACTTTAAAAGGAAAAGTTTTACCAAGCCAAGAAGAAATGATTCAAGACGTTTCTAATTACACGAAAATGAAAATTGCTGACAGTGGTAAAACAAAAGATATATTTGTAACGAATGACGATGAAGACAATGAATACTATGCTATGTTGTCAGCAATGGCTGATATAGAGCCAATGCCACCAGTCATGGCACCACTGTATCAGAAAGCCAAAGAGAGGCTGTACGCAAACTTTCAAGGGTTTAGGAATGACGTATATGAAGTAATAGATCCCAAACACACGTTCATCCTTACTATTCCAAAAAGTTAACCAAGAAATAGTTTAATAGTATTTTTGTATTTATTCAAAATTAATAATGCAATGTAAAGTGATGTTACTATTATTCAATATTATTGTTTAGATTAACTAATAGTGTATATATTATACTAGCTGGCCCGATCCGGCTTTCCGCGGATAGACAAATCAAAGTAAAATGTATTAACAAAAAAAAAAAAATCAACAAATATATTATACTATAATATATTTCTTGTGGGGTTTTTAGTAACTTTATTCCCCCCCCCCCCAAACCTCCCTAAAATTTCGAATTTTTTTAAAAACTTTTTAGCGAGGACCTAGGGCCTAGAGGAAGCTACATATCAAATTTTATTCCAATCCGTTCAGTTGTTTTTGAGATTTCGTGATGAGTGAGTCAGTTGTATTTGGATTATATATATATATATATATATATATATAGATAAGGCATATTTTTTATCTTTCATATAATAAATTAACATTTTCATTATTTTATGATCTTAATATTAATGCAATGTAATATTCATAATATTCTTATAATGTATAGCCCTTCATATTAATTTATCTGTAAAAATCAAAATATTTTGTAATATTTCTGAGTGACAATAAATCAATATTTCACTCATATTTTTAATTTAATTTTGGATATGATTTTAAAAGCATTTGTAAAAAACAATTCTTTTTAAAGCCATTTTAATTTATTTTGTTTGAGCTATCATTAGGTAAGTCAAGCTCAATATTTATTGATGGTGATCTATTTTGGTATATATGTGTAGGCGTTAAAAAAAAAAACAGGCTCCTTTTCCCCCAAACTCACTTACAAGTCCACCAGCCTGCAGTGCTACCATCATTTAGTCGCTGCCAGATAGCTGTGGTGTTAAGATGTTTTGTTGTTGTTTGTAAATATTTATTGAGTATTTTACTGAAATGCTTACATCAGATTTACATAGTAATAACCTGGCGGACATTTAAAAACAATGTGACATGAAAGAGCGATGTTTTACTTCTGTATCTTTTTATTTGATTGCCATGATTCGTTATTGTTAATAAAGTGTTGTTTTTTTGTAAATTGTGTAGTACTTTGCTAAATATATCCATTGCTTTGCAAAATTACCTACATTTTTGTAAAATATTGAAAATTTATATAATTACATAACTATAGTTTTATTGCATCTTGGAATACAATTTAAAAAGAAAATATATTTAAAACAATAATTTAAAGAATAAAAGGTAAATAATGATAAATACTTTCACATATCGGGACCAAATTCGTTTACTTTTATGCATATGCCAAATTTACGTACAAATACCCATAGTGCTATGCTGAAACACAATACCTTTCTAGGGTTAACTGTTTTAGGGTTCTGCGTCAATAAGAAGCACACGTAAATGCATTACTTTTAGTTTTATTAAAATTGATATATATCAACAGCAAAATACACTGTCAGCAACAGTCATTAAACAGTCATAAGATTTTTGCAAAATTTTCAAATTATCAACAGTATTTCCTTTTTAATATCCTAATTAACTCATAATCTGTGGCTATATGGCGAGAAGAAACTATTTCCTTTGTTATTCCTATAAGAAGAAATTGCTCACTGTCAAATACAAGGTGTGATAAAAAAAATATGATGAATGAACTTTTATAGCAGTAACTGCTGACGCTACATCCATTTGATCTAATATTTCCGATAGATTGATCTGTTGAGACAGGCAGTGTCAAGTTTGAACACGTTCTGACTTGTTAGTCAGCTTCCATTGCCGCTAGAGTGAAGTTGTGTTTGCCGTTTTTGTCGTGCTTAATGGATCTTGAATTGTCAAAGAAGCTCATGAAAAGTTCAAATTAGTATATTGTGATAATGTGGCAACTCGGAAGACTGTTTTCAAGTGGTATGAGCAATTTAAAAGTTGAAATGAGTCAGTTGAAGACGAGGAACGGTCGGGATGTGCTTCGACCTCAAAAACAGAAGAAAACGTGTAAAATGGGCCAAACTTGTTCGTTCAAATAGTCGAATGACTATTCGAGAGCTTATCGAAGAACTTAAAACTTCATATGGGTCCATGCATAGCATTCTAACCAATAATTGGCAAATGAGACAAGTGAGGGATAGATTTGTTCCCCGACTTTTGACTGATGAACAGAAGGAAAATCGTGTCTCAGTTTGCATGAAATTGAAGGATCGTGTTCATGCAGATCCAGACTTCATGGCCAAAATTGTAACTGGAGATGACAGTTACATGGCTATGAACTTGCGATAAAACATTGCTACAAGTCGGTTTTGATTTGCGAGTTTTTAGCCGGAAAAAAGTGTTCCTGTCTATCCACCCTACTCACCAGATTTAGCACTATTCAACTTCTGACTCTTCCAAAAAAAAATAAATGTGCTAAATAAAAACGTTTTGACACCATTCCCAACATTGAGATAACCACGACCCAGCAACTGAAAGCCCTTCCGAAAAAAGCCTTTCAGAAATGCTACCAATCATGGATTCAACGTTGGGACAAGTGCAGCCAAGGACAGTACTTTGAGGGAGATTAATTCAAACTCCATCTAAGCTTATTACTTTGTAATCAAATTATTCACCGTTTTTTTTATCACACCTCGTATGGTAACCGTGGCGGCCACCCCCAAGAAGTTTCTGCCATGATCTATTCAACTGTTTGGAAAATCTCAGTTAAGAATTCCTTTATTTCATTAGCATAATACAGGAGAGTTCTGTCTTATTGATAAAGAGTGCCAAGCATTTCAGGTCGGGTAAGATGAAATCATATGGTTATTCAATATTGATATGTATTTGTTACCGGGCAAGGTTTGCCATATCATAGGACGAAATACTATCTTTTGTGACCAATCTGTTACACCCTTTGTTACATATCTGATGTTTCAGATAGTTTATTATTCAACATGTATGAAATCTAGGAATCATTCAAGTTTATATTCAAAACCATATGATTTTCTATTGTGTTCTTTTCTCATCCTTTTTTTCACTCTCTTTACTATCTTTTGTACTTAAAGTAAGCTATAATAATTCCACTAATTACTCTGATTAATGCTTATTTTACTCTTATTATTACAAGTCAGTTATTACTTAATAAATCATATAGAATACTCGTAAATTTGACAGAAAAGAGAAACATAAAATTAAACCTTCAAAAAAAGAACAAAGAACAATATACATTAGTCAATGAAACGTTATTCAACTACAAACAAGGATAAGGTATTTCTGAATTAAAGAATACAGTCCATTATAACAATTAAATATTATAACCACAGGAAAAAAGAGTTTTCGTACAAAATATGTGTATTATGCATGTTGTACCTAATAAGACTTATGTTTATTTACATTCCCTACATGGTAAAATATAGCTTCAACTGAAAACACAATCCTATCATATCATGCCATTTTGTATCTTCTACGTTGTTTTTAACTGCCCATGAATAGAATTTCAATCATACGTCTAAATCATCTTCATTCATGAACTAAATGTAATTTGTAGCATTTCGTTTGGTTTCATTTTGCACTCCTTTGAACAGTGCTATTCATTTTCAGTATTTAAGTATGGATAGTATTTTTTGTATCTGTCCCACTTTTCAGTACATAGTCTCACCAAACGAAGCTACAAGTCTTATTAATCTTAATTTAACACCTTTAAATATACTGTATTTCAGTATTATTCGGATGTAGCCATGGAATAAATTTATTGCAATGTGGCAATTAATGATGAAGTTGCAAATAAATTAATATTGTCTGAATGGATTACTTTTAGAACGAGTTATAATATCTTGCTTGAGTGTCTTTAAGTCTTAAAAGGGGAGTCGGCCTTCAAAATATCGATTTTTGGATTTTTACTGATTCGGATAGCTTGTCTTTTCCTCTTTAAAATGATATATGACAATATATTCTTGATATTTTTATTTTATTACAAAAAAAAATGTTTGAAACACTCTTGCACACACTTTTCTACTCAGCGACTAACCACACAGTCACAACTGTGTCTCTAGAATTTGTTATAGTACATATTTTAGTGTGTTTTACTGGTTACTTGTATTCAAAAGGCTGTGGTGGCCTCAGCTGTTAGCTGTTTATTTGTTGTTTACTGCAAGTTGGAGGTTATATTTCAATTCAATTGTGTCTGCAGTTTGATTTGATATTCAAAACAGTGAATTTTGTTTACATAGTGTAAGGCTAACAACAGACGAGACACCGGTGTACGGTACACTAGTGTACGGGACACTAAATGTACTATCAATTAAATGTGTGTCAACAGATGAGACACTGAGTAGCGCGCTACCAGATTCTGTGGCTCTACGGTGTCTCTCCCCGCGAGAAGCTGGGACACCGGATAGTGTCCCGTACACCGGTGTCTCGTCTGTTGTTAGCCTAAGTTTTAGTTTTAGCTTTAGCTTATGTGATTGTTAGTTTGTATAATTATTTATTTCAAAAGATGGGTAGATCTCAAAGACTGTTTAAAAAAAGGAAAAATGTTGGATTGCACAGAAAATCTATGCCTAATAACCTACCATCACCAACAACACCTACAACTCCAACACCTAGTACAAGTAGGCCTAGTTTTTCTTCTGTAACAAAAGTGTCCAGTACTTCCAAGGATAAATTATCCAGACACTCAACTGAGTATAATCAATTTGAAAATGATTCATTCCAAAATGATATCTTAGATTTATCTGTGATTGATGATTTGATAGCTGAAGTTGCCGTCTGTAAACAGTGTTCAGGTCAATTGAAAATGACAATTTCAAATCGAGTCGGCCTAGCATTTACTGTAAATCTTGAATGTAACCACTGCAATGTAAAAGCTAGCATGGAAAGTAGCTCTAATGCAACTGTTGAAAATACTAACAGATCTTATTATGACATTAACCTGCGCTATGTATATGCGTTACGGTCTATAGGAATAGGCCAAGAATCTGGTAAAACACTTGCAGGCATTTTAAACCTAAATAAGCCTTCTAAGTTCAATTTTTATAACAAAGTACTGCTCAGTGCCACAAAACAAGTATGTACTAAATCAATGATAGAGGCAGTTGAGGTAGCAGTTAGGCAAAATGATGGCTGTCGTGACATCGCCGCTGCGTTTGACGGCAGTTGGCAGAAGAGAGGATTTTCCTCCCTAAATGGTGTTGTAACCGCTATTAGTATTACGACAGGTCAAGTGCTTAATGTTGCTATATTTTCTAAGTACTGTACTTGTAAAACACGGTTTGAAAATGTTCATTGCAACACATGCATAGCAAACTATGAAGGAACCAGCGGTGGCATGGAGGTAGCAGGAGTGCGGGAAATTTTTGGCAGGTCCGAGGCTAACTACGGCATACGATACAAATACTACCTAGGGGATGGAGACTGTAAGGGGTTTGATATTATTTGTAATGAAAAGCCTTATGGTGATAATTTTGAAGTAGAAAAATTGGAATGTGTGGGGCACGTCCAGAAACGGATGGGGTCTCGCCTCAGAACGTTCAAGAAAAAAAACTCTGCCAAAGAACTGACAGATGGAAGAACAATTGGAGGCCGTGGGCGATTGTCAGTGCCCACCATCAACAACATTCAACTTTACTATGGCCTTGCAATTAGAAGAAATGCAGACAAAGGTGTCAGAGAAATGCAAAAATCTATATGGGCAACATACTTCCACCTAGGTTCCACCGACCAAAAACCAAAACACAATCTTTGCCCTCAGGATGACAACACCTGGTGCAAATATCAGAAATACAAACAAGATGGGACTGTTTATGTACACAAGGAACACACTCACCTGCCTTTCACTATTTTGCAAGAAATAAAGCCTGTGTTTCAAGACCTATCAAACCCTGTACTTTTAGCAAAATGCACACATGGTGGTACGCAGAATGTATGCGAGTCTTTGAATAACATAATCTGGAGCAGAATTCCCAAAAAGGTATTTGTTAGGCTAGAAACATTAAAATTAGGTGTTTATGAGGCTATTGGTTGCTACAATAAAGGAAGTGTAACTAAGTGCTTGGTGTTTAAAGTGCTAGGCCTAAATCCTGGTAGAAACTGTGTCGCGGCAATGAAGCTCAAGGATGCAACTCGGGTTCGGAAAGCAGAGAAAGCCCTTGAAGAAATTGCTAAAAAGTGTAGGCAGGCAAACACCTTGAAGAGGAAGGTGTTAGAGGAAATTTTTGAAGAGGGTGAAGATGTGGACAATCCTTCTTATGCCCCAGGCCACTACTGATATGTTAGTAACAAATAAACTTGATTCATTTTGCGATTCTCCGAAAGTTGTTTTTTTTATACTTATGTACCTTTTTCTCAGAAAGTATTAGAGATACAGTAATGAAATTTTGTACACACATTCTTAGGCATGTAATACACATTTAGATGGGAGATTTAAAAAAAAAATTAATATTACCCTTAAAAAAAAATATTAAAAAAATAATTTTAGGATTTTGGTAATAGATTTTATTTAAAATTTACTAAAATGTTGCTAAGTAACCTAGGTCAATAATATTCCATCTAAATTTGTATCATAAGCTAATAAATGTGTAAAAAAAAAATCACCTATGTATCTATTGTAGTTTCTGAGAAAAAGGTACATATGTTAACATCGAGTTTATATGGGAGGGCGACTCCCCTATTTAATAGGGAGTAGAGCTTGCACCAGAGCTGAAACTATATCTGTTGCCATTACTGTTCCACCATCTTAATTATAATTGTCATTAGTGTAGTTAGGCCGAGTTCAGCAGGTTGTAAAACAAAAGGTTTAATGGCTTGTGTTTAACTTCATTTCCATTCTTTCCAAACTGTATTTACTTGCTCCCTACATTCGAGTACTCAAAGAATCAGACTATTTTACTCCTCCAGTGAAGATTTTTAAAATAAATTTACCACGACTAGCTTTTTTGCTGTATATCACAGCCATACATCGTAGACGCTGAAGTTCAAAATTACAAATATTTGCTTTTTAGGAATATTCACTCCCTGCAACAAACATTGTCACACATTATGGACTTCCCAATCTCACTTACCAAGCTCTCGTAATTTTTGCCTTGAGTGTATGGTTTAACTTGTATGCATACATACTACCTTTCTTCATAAAAATATTTGCTGACATTTTAAAATAATTCAGAATAATTTCGTATACATAAAGTCACAACTAAATGTGAGCTTTTGGCACCTCTTAATTTACGGTTGAATATTTACGCAGTTGCTGGATGAGGTCATAGACAAACAATCTGTTCGGCAGGTTTCAGAAAGAGTGCCTGAGGTTGGAACTTTGGATGCACCCCTCACTAATGTTCCATAACTCCAAATGTGTTCCTGATAAATTTCTATTAAATGTAATTTTAATGTGCTTATTACAGCAACAATTAGAGATGAATCAAATTAAATTGTGTGATAAAATGCTCGGCATTCAGGTTTACAGAATATAATCAGACAAATCTAGAGTTACTGATACTAGAAATCTTTTGAGTGTACTTTAAGAATAAGTGAACTTCCGGAAATAAAGTAATCAAAACTAAAATTCCGGTGTGCTTGCTCTTATTTGTATTATTTTTTAGTGCTGATAAAATTATTTAAAACAGGATCACTAAATAAAATCCTCACTCCTTACAGAGAAAGTCCTTGTTATCTTTAATACAAAAAATCCATGCTACGGCCACACTTGACATAAGGAGCACTATTTAATTCTGATTGTTATCAGATATTTTCTAAGTACAATTAACATTTAACTAACTTGCATCAATAATCAATAAACAATCAGTTTAAATGTGAAAAGTTCAAATGTATTTAATCATGTTGCATAAAATGGTTCAAGGAAGACTGAACATAATTGCAAAACAACTGAAAACCTATATACTAATTTCTTCTGTCATTTCCATTTAATTGTCACCCTTTTTCCAATCAGGTAATTGAGGCGGTTTTCGTGAAACTGTATTGAAAACAATTGAACTTCGGATTCCATTTTAGTGTTTTTGAACTTGATGTGTTTGCTAGAAAGAAAATAATTTAAATGTTTAGTGATTAATACATTTTATACTTTAAATTAAATATATATTTTTAGGGAATATTCAAAAATAATGAACTTAAAATGGTGTGCAACAGATAAAGTAAATACCCAAGTTGCGGAAGAATAGTTAATAAGTTTAACTTTAATTTTGGATTTCTTGTTACAAATCTAAAGTTAAACAAGTGTGGAAATAAATAAACAAATTTCAATTCAAACTGGGTCATTACAATTTTTCTGCTAATATCATTTAAAGTCACTTTTGAAACACATGTTACTTAACATTTGATTTCTGTTTAAATTATATTTATTACGGTACATGAATAATTTATTGAGAGAAACATGTTTAAATATTTAAAATTTACTACTTATAGGCCTACACCAGAAAATATCTTTTGAGTCCAATTTCAGACAATATTCATACTGTATATTTAACACATCAGGCCAAATAATACAATTATAATTAATTTGTATAAAATAAAAATATAGGCCTACATATCTTTTACAGCTTTAAGGAGCATGAGTAAATAATCAGAATAAATATGTTTACCTATATTCAAAGAATGATTAGACTGTATTGTGAAGAATGATATGTAACAACTCCGAGATTCTGGTTTTCATTCTGTGGATTAATCATTACTCTTCCTCAGCTTCTTCTGCCGAAGTAGAAGAACCAGCTGTCATTTGATCTGCAAAATATGTTATAATTTAAAACAATAAAAAAGCACTATAGTAATTAGTAATAATTGTTCATAACATAGTATATTCAATTATTTTTAAAGCTATTAACAAAACAATTTGGTAATCAGGAGCTAGACAATACTAAAAAGATTGAATTTAAAGTAACAAAGGAATGATTAAATTTAAGAGCTTACACGCAGATGACTGCGTTGCAAATGCTTTTGTAGATCAGGCATAAGTGTAAAGCATTGCTATATAATACATAAGTAACTAGGAATTTTAACTTCAACTACTACTAATGGGAAAAGTCCAAGAGAAGTAATTTGGAATTGTACTAAACTTAGAGAAGCACAAGTAACTGAAATACTTACATGCAAAATAACATATTGCAGCCCCAACTGCTACACCGATAAGTGCAATTTGCCACCTTTGATATTTCATCTTACCAAAAATTGGTTAATAAACTGTAATTTAAAACTTTTACAACAGAATTTTTTAAATGATGTTTGTGATCGAGTCTTAAAAGTGTAATGTAGTTTCCAAGGTAACTCAACAATATTTGTAATACTATTAATAAAACTTTAGGAAATCTTTTTAAAACAAATAATTTATTTGTGAAAATTGATTTGATTTATAAATTATTTCACTTGCTACACTTGTTTATATTTTATTCAAATAATTTATTTCTCAAGTAGTAATATTGCATCATTTAAGATTTGATTGTATGAAATAAAAATAATCACTAATTTACATATTTAATCTTATTAATACAATTAATTCTGCATTTCATTAAAGTTTATTGAGATATCATAATTCTAATTTTACTACTAGTAGAAAAAAAATTTATTATTACATTATTTGTGTCACATAAAACAAGTAAAACATTTGGCCCTTGTAAAACAAATTTTGTTTTATCAATGGAAAATAATCAATTACATTATTTTTTTTAACTACAGTAATACAGACATGTACATAACACAAAAATATTGATGTTACAAAAACTAATGGAGGACAGTGAGGTTTGGTAGCACCAAACCTAAATGCATGATGAAACTGCATAAATAAATGCATTACATGTTAATATTAAAATGCAAGTTTTTGGAGTTTGACACTCCCATAACCCCTCAGAGAATTATTTTCTAACTTAATAGCTTGATGTGGTATATAATTATACTTATATGATTTTATTTCTTAAAACAATAATAAGTAAAATGATCAAAGCTTAAAAAAAGTTTTATTAGGTTGATATGTTTGGTAGCAACTTTTCAGCTGTTAAAAAATCATATATTATTTAATTTTTGCTATAATTGGTGAACTCATCATTTTTTCATTATTATTATAAATACATTTTATAACTAATTACACCCATTACAATAATTTAAAACTATTTTTTATTGAATTAATTTGAGTATTGTCAGTCAGTCGGTATTCTACAACCACTTAATCATCTTTGATCCTAAATTAAAAAAGTTTTAACAATTAAATTATTACTTTTACAATTATTAAGGTCTAAATAATATACTTCTTGTTATCCATACTATTATGGTTATTATATAGCTAATCTAAAATTTACAGTTATTATTTATTTGACTACCAGCTTTTATTAATTTTGAACAATGTATTACCGGTAATCTTCTGATCATTATTATTATAAAAATACTCAATAGTAGAACCTAGGAAAAATTTAGAATTTTACAGAAATGCAACTGGACTGCCAGCCATTAGAGATTTCTTAAGTTGATTAAGTTAAGCTAATTTGTTATTTTCAAAGAGTAATAGTGAAATAAACCTGTGAAATGTATTTTCTCATTGCATATTACCTAGGCCATTAACTTTTAATCTTTTTAGGGGAAATTACTCAGTTTTCATTGAAGTAAAGAGATTTTTAGGAGTAAGCTTATGAAAAAGAGGGGGAAATACGTTGTATATTTTGGAACATCTGTATATGGAGAACCTGAGTTTTGGCACACTTTGAAAATAGTCCCAATCAAAAGCTTTCCATTGATGAGTCTTGAACCAATTAGAAACTGAGATATTTAAATTTTACCCAAACAGGTACTTTTATTACAAAGCTTCAAAGAGACTCATAAAAAGTAAAACACATTTGCAGTTCAAAATTTGTATATAAAACACAAGTCACAGAATCAAAGTTTGCAAACCACAATATGTACTTTAAAAATAGTTTTATTAATTAGTACGGTGTGCTTTATTTATATGTATTGTATTACCATGGCAGTTTTGTTTGCTCAGCACCTTCAAATTTTATATAAAAACTGCAGTGAGTTAATAATTTACTATTCTGTCAAAATTTTGTAAGGCTGTGACGTTTAATTATTATAATTAACAAATTATGCTCCATGATTACAAACAAATTAGCCATATTTTGTCTTAAAAATACAATTATTAATTCACATGAATAAGAATATCAAGATTAAACTTTGTAAGACAACATTTTCTAGTTTTGCCACCAACAGTTGTCATATACCAGATTGAACTGTTAAAATATTTGTAATCAATGCTTGAAATAGATAAAGTTTTTATTATTCATCTTGTTTAACAATTTATTCAATACAAAATTGAACTGAGTGTTATTTTATAAACGTAATGTTTCGCATCTGCTCTTGTTACTAACAACAATTAGTTTGATTTAATGTCTGACATTTTACAGCTGTAATATTAGAATGGGCCATTAAGTATCTGCAATTATGTTTATAATAGACTTTCTGTAAGGTTTAATTATATCAACAAAGTCTGGCTCAAGTTAAATAGTTTAAAATGTTTTGTATTGAATTATGTACGATTATAACAAAATTTATAGCTTAGGCCCAGTACTTAAACACTGCTGTTACAGTAATTTATATAAAGTTGCAGTTGGCCTATTGTTGCCATTAAATAAAAATCGTAATTGTCATAGGCTTATATAATATTAAAGTTATATTGAAAATTAAGGGTTGTCTGGTTGGCAAATAGATTTTGTTGTAAATAAAAATGTGCAAAGTTTTTCTTTTTTGGATCTTTTCAGTTCAAATTAATTACTTAATTTCTGCTTCTAGTCAATACTACTATACCTGGAGGGTAGTTCATTTTAATGCTCTTGTTTAACCTAAGTGATTAACCTAAGGCAAATTTTGAGAAACAGACAATAATAGCTCACCAAAGCGTGAGTCCTAGAAAAATTGTTGATATTTTCACTTAAAAAAATCTATTTCAATGATTTTTGAATCATCCGAAGAACAATACACATACTATGTAACTATTTTTTGTTATAACTAAGAAAACACTTGTAAAATTCATAAACATAATTCATTTTATTTCAACACCTTAACTTGACGGTTGTTTCATTTAAATTACATGAATTACAAATATTTATAAAATGGATTATACTATTTAAGAGTGGTTGACTTCGTTTGTCTTGTTCGGGTGTCGCCAAAACTTACCGCATTGCCGTTTATTGTGAATATTAATATAAAAACATAAAATAAAACGTAAGCCAGAAGTTTATAAAAATTGTTTTAAAAAAAGTACCGGAACGGCGTGTCTGAACCGGTTAAATAAGTTACAAACCAAAAGTAGTGAATACTTAAATGTTAAGAAGGGCAGGTCTTATGGACTCAATTTTAATAGATTTTTCTAACTTGAAGTTGTAGTACAGCAATGGACCGCGATGTAGCGCTGGCAAACCATTTAAGAAACATTGTATCTCGCGCTCTCTCGCACTTCACCGCAAGTTAAATGGTTTGCAAGCGCTTCCTCATGGTTCATTGCTGTACTACAACTTCAAGTTAGAAAAATCTATTAGAATTTAGTACACAGGATCTGCGCTTCTTAACTTTTAAGTATTCATTACCAAAAGACAGAAACATTACCAAAATGCCTTCTGATTACAAAAAACTGCTGTTTGTTGTGTGAATTCTTATTGACCAAATGTCCAAAACGGTCTTTTTGAACAATACTTCAAAATGTTTAAATTTAAGCACTCATTGAGTAACCACTTATTTTAAAGGAGGTATTTAGTAAAAGACATCTGTGCAAACTAGGAGTCAACATCTTACTCCCTTCCAAAATTGATGCCTGTCAAATATTTAAAAGGCAGTTTTATTTAGTTGGTTTGATTTATATTGAAAGAAGAATATGGGTTCAAAACATTTAAAAATGTTTGTGCCTATTGGTTTAAATCATAAATACCTTACTATTATTTAAATACAGTACAGTATTATGAAATTGAATGACATATTAGAACTAAGTCTTTAGTGAATTTCCATAGGAAAGACTCTTATGATGAGACCCAAGATCAGGAGTGGTCAATGAGCACCGATAATGGCCCCCAGAATATTTTGGGTTGACATTAAAAATTGTATATATAGAGGTGTCCAGATACACCCGTGTAAATGTTTAGTGAGTGGGTAGAGAAAAGCCAAATTAATAAAACGTTAATAAGGTATAAAATTGTAATTTTTATGTATGGCCACTGTATGGGGCAACTTTGCCCTCATAATCAAAACTGAAATTTTTGAGGTTTTCAAATTTGTTTATAGGCCCCTATCAGGTGACCCCTCATTTTAAAGTATTGATAAAAAACTACCACCATTTTCAGTATTATTAAGATAGAGACCTCTAGTTTAGTTTGTTGGTTTTCTTTAATCAGTACCTTTAAAATATGGGGTAACATAATAGGGGTCTACATTTAATACATTTTAGCAACCCACAAAATTTCAAATTTTGGATAAGGGCAAAGTTGCCACATACTTTGAAAAGTATATTGTTATGCTTTATAAACATTTTATGAATTTGGCTTTTCTCTACCCACTCACTAAAGAGTTACAGGGGTGTCTCCGGACTTTTCAGCACTCTTGTATATGTTACAAGAAAAGTAGATCCTCCAGTAAGAATTGACTCTGCCTAGGTAAAGTCGGCTCTTACTGGTCTTTTCAGTAAAAGTTGATTAAAAGCAAAAAGGGATGAATTTTGACCTACTCTGACATTTATTAGTCAGGGAAAGTATACTCTTACTACCTTGAGTTAGTAAAAGTTTAATTTTTGCAAGGAAACAGTGTTTACGACCTAATAAAAACAAATATAAAAGCAAACCTCTATAATACAAAGAGAGATAACAAATGTTTATCATTTATTACAGCAAGGTAAAGATTTGTAACCCTTTGAGTTGCAGAGCACATCTTTCTTCTTACACATGCTTTCTTGGATTTGCATTTAGTGTTGCAAGAGCATTTGAAAAATCCTTGTCCACTTCTAAGTGATTGTGAAGTTGCAACAGTTCTCATTGTTTTATCCATCAGCTATTGTTTAACCTAACCTAATCTGAATCTGGTCACTATTGCACCACAACATATAGACGAGATAATGGCGACTGCCTGAAGGGGATAATCAAAACAAAGATATGCGTGCACAGTTACATGTTGAGAGCAAAATCTCTGAATAATTTTTTTCTAAACTACACATCAGGCATAGTTAGCTCTTCCTAGGAAAAGTTGATCTGTTTATTTTTCAATCAACTTAACTGATACTTTTAGTACGAGTTTACTCTTCCTAGGCAGAGTCAACTTTCCCTAACAATCTACTTTTCCTGTAACATATATAATTTGTGTTCTCTCCCTAAAGGCCACATTTTATGTTTGATTTGGTCCAAATTTGGTACACAAAATGGTTACCTAAGTTGCTTGGACGAGTTCGTTAGCAAAAAATCAAACAAAAGGAAGCACATTTTTAACTGGAAGTATAATTTTTTGTTTTAGAATAAAGTTTTTTTTGGGTTTTAATATAAAGAAATGAATATAGGAGATTATTCTGTCCATTTTGTTTTTTTTTACACAACTTTAAAGCCCGTCTGGTTCTCCCAAAAAGTCAAATAACTTAAGATTACCCAGTACCCAGTACCCGTGGGGGCAGCTTCTGATCCTAGTGAAGCATAAGCAGTACATAATCCGATGGCACAAGGGGGAGGTGCAAACTCGCAAAGCAAGTTTTTCCTCGGCGAGCATGAGGTGCAAAAAAATTCTACTAATACATTTCGTACATGCAAGTACCTATTTCATGCCTTTGTGAATAGAAAAATTTTCCAAATAGCTGGTTGAAATCCTAAAACATATAAATTTAATTTTAGAAATCCGTTCAACTCATGTCAGCTGTTCAGTTTTGTGATTGAATTATTTTAAAACATTAAATTTACATTTTACAATCAGTTGGGTTAGATTATTGATTTGTAGAGGTTTAATTGTAAGTATTAATTGTAAATTTTCCAAATTTTGTTAATGTTAATATCCTTGATTTTTTTAAAATAAAGCAATATATCATTTAAAGTAATTTAAAAACTACCTAGAATGATTTAACAGACATTATGTTGGACTCTAAATCATTTATTTAAATTGAAAATAAAAATGGTCCCAAAATTGATCCTTGTGGAGTCACATTTATGTCTTTCCAGAGAGAGATGTATTTCCTATTATTTTTATACACCACAGTTCTTTGTTTTCGTCCAGACAAGTAAGATTTTACCCATGCTATTGCATTACTTGAAAAGTTATAATATTTGAATTTGTCTATTAAAATATTGTGTGCAACACAATAGAAGGCCTTTGATAGGTCGCAAAAAATACCAACAGTACTCCCCGAATCCTCCATACCTTCAACAATCTCTTTTACCAAGCTACAAGCAGCTGAAATTGTGCTAGAACCCGGTCTAAAATTAAACTGTTCTCTAATAACGATATCAAAATGCATGAAGAAGAACATAATTTGATTATAAACAACTCTTTCAAAAATATTTGAAACCGATGGCAACATTGACACAGGTTGATAATTATCTGGATTCCTCTTGTCCCCACTTTTAAATAATGGTTTAACTTCTGCATATTTAAGTTGATTTGGGAAGACACCATATTTCAATGATCGGTTTAATATGAGGCAAAATGGATAAGTTTGCTTATCCACACACTCCTCCCATAATTCTACAGTGTGCGGCAGAAAGAACTCCCCTACTTGGGGAGCTAATAAAAACAAAACCATGTAAGACAGGATATTTTTAGATTCATTAACAAAGAGTACACATAATGCCGTTTAATAATATGCAATATTAATGTGTTTTAAACAATACGTCACTCAAATGGCTGCCTCCATTGTTGATACATTGCTTGAGCCGTTCTCTGTAGTGTGTGCCTCGTCTGAAAAATCCACAACATCTTCTCGGTGAACATTCCAAATCATGTTTTGACACAATGCTGTACGGACTTTGTGATCACTTCCACTCAGTTCTTGTACCAAAACAATCTTTTGTAGGGCTGTATTTTCAAATCTCGATACAAGATTCTTCTCACACTTCGCTCAGATAATCGCAAGGCCATCGCATGCTTTCTTGCAAAACGTCGAGGAGATTGTTAAACAGAACCTCTCACGGCAGCAACATTTTCTGGAGCAGTCAGTCGTCGATTTTGGGGCATCTGTTTCAATGCAGAACCAGTCTCTCGAAAATTCAAAACCCACGAATAAATGGGAACAGTGCCCCGTCGACCAAGAGCGAACCAAATGCGCAAGGCCCGTTGAGTAGTTATTGGCGATCCGCCATTTTGTGACAAAAGCGCAATATTCAACAGATCAAACCATGGCGCTGAAAACGCCAAGTATGCAGGACACAACAATAACAATCAACCAATCTCTTTAATAAATCTACTAGAATTTCATCCCACCAAACATATTTTTTATTTTTTAGATTTAGTATTATTTTTTAAAATATCATCTATTGTCACTGGTTCAGGTTCAAAAATGGCCGATTTATTATTTCTTGATCTAAATAAAAACTGCTGCGCATCTTTAGCAGAAGCTCTAATATTAATTTTGTTTTCTACATTAATAAACTTATCATTCAAATAACCAGCAATCACCTGGCCGTTTTCAACAAGACCTTGTCAAATTTCCATATCCGATATATTCGTTTCTTTAGCCTTATCACCAAGCTCAAACTTTACAAGAGACCAAAATGTTCTATTTTTATTTTCTGATTTTTGTATTATATCACAATATGTTCTTTTCTTTGCTAAGCTAACAAGTTTCTTAAAAATTTTGTTATACGTTTTATAATATTGGAGTAAACTTGGATCATTTAAACATTTTATCATACAATGTAGGGCTAGTTCTTTTTTCCTGTTACTAGACACTCTTAGTAGGTACATAAATAGTATATTTCGTCACAAGTCCGGAAAGTGGCCGTTACCGGTGCACGATCGAGTTTCGAGTACGAGGCGAAGCCGAGTACTTGAATTCGATCAAGCACCGTTATAGCACTTTCGGACGAGTTATGAACAGTACTTTTCATCATACCACCTTTTATTAAATACACAGGGTGGCTAAAAATAAACTTGGTCCTACCAACTTGCTCTTAACTTGTTACTTGTTGATACATTTGAACTGTTTCCAGTTATTAAGTACAAACAAAAGTAACTTGTTTAAACAATCCAATATTTATTAGGTTAAGAGCAGTAGGTAATTTTACATATTGAAAGAAATGTTGATGGTACAGATTTGGTTATTCAATTATGTTAATCCCCTTATTTGGGAGTTTCTTTTGTAAAACCTGGACATTTTCAGAATGACAAAAACTGTTAAACACATTTTGGGTATCCGTTTGAAAGTCAGGTGCTCTTTCCAATATTGATTCAGGAATATTAATACATTTAATATTAATACATATTAATGTATTTGAATCAGCCATTATAAGTACCTTTGCACTTTTACAATAGCCTATATATAGGCTAATAAACTAACAACATCAAAGGTTTGTTATTGTTTCATTTGTTTGTGTTGCTAGAAACAGTCAGCTGTTTAAAAATTATATAATGGAATATGGAAAGTAGAATAGCAGGTGACCAATCTTGGAACCTTCTTTACCGGCCTAGTCCTTTTTACAGTTTTACCCGGACTGTTTTCCCAGCTTATCTGGAATCGATTGGTTTCAAGCACAGCTGATATTACTGAAAACAATGGTTTATTACGTTGGTAAGATGAAAAAGTGTTTTTTGTTCTAAAAACGCCTTTGAAATTGATATATTATATTTGAACACTTCTATTTTGAACTAAATTAAAAAACTTTTGTATATTATGTTGAAAAAAATTACAAACATTTTTGACTATTTTTTATGTAGGCATATAGTTGGATTTTTGCCTTTGTTACTGAACATTTTATACTTCCTAAGTTATTATTTTTTCAAATTTTACATATTTAAAAAAATTTTTAGTTGCATATATGAATTCTTTTTACCTTTTTCTACAAAAATCTACTGAACACGTTTGGATTGGGATATAATTAATATAAGTGGCAATTTTTGGCCTGCCACGTTTGGTCGCCATACATAATATGATAGGTTACAGAATGTATAAAGAAAAATATGTAGGTTTAAAATACATAATATTTTGTTAAAAAAGGAAAACATATGCACAAGGTTTTTCCAAACTAAAAACAAAAGAGAAACAAAATAGTACAAAGAAAATGATAGAGATTGTATAGCAAATATAACAAAAGTCCATTACAATTTAATGGTAGTCCATTCTTTTACAAGATATATATATTTGTACAAAAAATATTTTTAAAGATACTAGCTTTTAACCATTTTTAATCAAAATATTGCTATAGATTTTTTTTGCATTTTCGATGCCTGTTTTATCTCTCCCGACTGGACTGTTTCATTTCATTTAATTTTTATTGCCAGAACATACAAATGTCATCATCCATCGTCATAAACATAGGCCCACACACCAAACATAAAGTTAGAAATATACAAAGAATAATATCTTAAACTAAATATACTATAACACTCAATTAACTATAGCACCTGTCATTGAATAAAATGTATAAACTATGATCTAAACTGCATACATACAATATTAAAGTATAAGAAATAAATACTCCAAATAAGCCATAATGCCTAACAATAAAAGTTTTAAAATGCATTCCAACAGACAAGTAAATAAATGGAATAAATGTTCTAAACAGTAACAAAATAACTATTAATAAATTAAATTGTACACTTACTAATCTTTCTATTTGTTCATTTCATGGAAATTTAAAAAAAATGTATCCATTTAAAGATTTCTTCATTTAATAGAGCTCTCTTTAGAGAAGTTTTAAAAGATTTTATAAAACTTTTTTTAACTCCTCAGAGAGGCTGTTAAAATATTATTGAATTAATTATGAAACAATTCATTGTACTTACAAAATTTGGTCTTAGATCCAATCTACTCGTATTTCTAGTTGTATAACTATTAGAAATATAATAAAAAATATGTAGTAATATTTTTTAATGTACTGTACATTCAATCAAGAATATAGATTGCCATAAAACCCAGTTGTCTAAAAAAGGCCTACAGTGTGGTTTTGGTTCTACTCCACACATTAATCTTACTGATCTTTTCTTCAATATCAGGAGTCCTTTACATTAACATCATTCCCTCAGATAATAATGATACTAATATTGGTTAGAGTATTAACTCTAAAACATGCCATTTTCAATTGATGATTTTTGAAATCTGTTGAAAGTTTCATGCGTTATAATTAATTGATATCGCTCAAGAAGTGAGAGATATTTTACCATTTCAATTTTGTTAAACCCAAAACAGCTACAAAACCATTCTTCATTGGTTGTCGAACACGCATTGGCAGTTTTCTTAAAATAATTAACAATTTGGCTCTACACACGACAGTTAAGATATCGTTTTTACAATAAAGTTTTTATCATCAATAATTATGTATAGGTTACTCCTGAAGTCAGGATACATGGTAAAGGCGTCTGCTAAGGCTTTCCTGTGGATTTTGAAATACACTTCTGGTAAAAAGTATATATTCGCCATACTCCCAAGAGTCTCGTGATACATTCTGTCTTCTTCAGAATCCGTTCTGAAAATTTTCCTCTTACTGAAACCCTTTTTATATTTATCCTCAATGTAATTGTCAACCTCTGTCAACATGTCCTTTCTGGTAGGTAGAATATCAGGAACTACAAGGGTTTTCATGAAAAAACGAACCTAGAAATTAATGAAATCTAAATTATAATAAATTAAAATAAGTAACATTTTGTAACTTTGCCAGACTAGTGACTATTGTACTGAATCACAATTGCATACAATTATTGTGCAATTTCATTAAACTAAAATAAGGTGTTAGTAAGCTCACAACCAAATTTATTTTAGAGCTGAACCGACTTAGATTTCACCAAGGGTCAAAGTGAGGAGCACATATTTAATACATTTTGCCATTATTTTTAAAGCAAGGTGTTTTGATTAAGACAGTGACATGAAAATTATTTTAGAAAACTTAAGTATAATCCCATATATTTAAATTTGTACTAATTAGTAAATTATTAGCAACGTGAATGAAATGCTTGTTTATTAAATGGTCAAAACTAGTGTATTGTATATAATATACAAATTTTGCTTTAAAAACATATTACATACCTATATAGATACATGATAATATTACATAAAGCTGCTGTAACATTTTCAGTTCCATTTCTTGTCAGAATTAACTGCAAGTTAAGGTATTAATGATAAATACTTGAGGTTGGAGGTGATTTTATTTACAAAAACTGTTTTTAACAAATTGTTGTTAGTTAATTAAACATTGGTGTTTAGAAGGTTTAATTTAAAGTGATGAATTGACAAAGATATCTTTAAATGAAAGAGCTTCGTTAACCACCCCTCAGAGCCAAGAAAATTCAAACAGATTATTGTATGCTCGGTGTAGGGTGATGAGGGTATCAGTAGCCTGGATGCCAGTAGGACCAAACCTATTACATGAATGGCAGGAATGTTTACATATAATAAAAGGACTAAACCCATTAAAACGATTTAAAGCGAGTACAGGTTGTAACTAGATGAATGATTAACTGTTGTAAGTTTAAAGTAAAAATTAATGTGATTACAAACTTTTAAGGGTAAATGAATTATTCATAATAGAAATATTTGTTGCTGTTATAAAAAAAATGTATTAATTTGGTCAGTTCAAGGCGGTTTGGGTAGGTAACACAATTTCAACAAGATTACAGGTAACACGGAACACAAATAGTGTGAAGATTTGAAGACAATCTACAATTAATTACCTCTTAGAAATTTATTTTATCCACTTATCTGGTAACAATTTTAGATATTGGTTTGTTTGATTCTCAAAACAGCTTACGGTACTTATCCTTGAAACATTATTATTAAGGGCATGCTTGCTTGTTCCTCAGTCATTCAAATTATTTTCCTTTTCAACTTTCCCAGGTCCACCTATTCTTCCTCTTCCCACTTCATTTTAAGTTCACCTTTTATAACTCATATCAAGAGATTTTTACATAGATATTGTAATATTTATATTTTTTCCTTTTTGAAATAATTATGTAAAATACGATATAGTGAGATTAAATAAACAAACAAGTTGAAGTTTGACTGTTTTATATTTCGAATATAAACAGGGCTGTTTATTATTGGGAATTCTGAATGATTCTATTAATATCATTATAGGAAAGTTGGAATTGATTCATTCAATCGTCAAAATTACGACACATTTTCAGATAGTTGTCTTAAATCCAAGATTGGCCAAGGATGAGCACTTAACTTACCGTGAGTTTTAATAATTTTCAATAGATTGATGTAAATAAAGACAATAGAAAACAAATACAAGTTATAGAAATAACAAAAGTAGAGAAAAGTGTTTTATAATCTTAATACAAAATAATTTGATCATGCAGCTGAACCGCAGACGTGAATTGAGCGAATTTCCAATATTAAGTTTATATGTTTTAGGGTTTCAACCAACTATTTTGGAAATGGCTGTACTCACGAAGCTGCTTGTGTGTATGAAATATATTAGTAAAATTTGTTTGAACCTCAGCCTGTAGCGCACGGCTCACGCGCTTCTTCATTCCGATCGCATCGGAAACACTTGCTTAACAAGTTTGCATCTTGACCACAGATTATGGATTGCTTGGCTTCGCTCATAGCAGACAAATTCGCTTGGCGTGGATTTTAACCGTCTACTCTTATGATACTTAACGTTTTGATTGATTTTGGAGGAACAGACGAGCTATAAGTTCGTGTAAAAAAACTAAATGTGCAGAATAATATCCTCTATTAATTTGTTTGGATACAATTCCAAACATTTTATTCTAGTATGAAAAATATAAAAAAAGTGTTATTTCTGGTCATAAAACGTGCTTCTGGTTATTGGATTATTTTGAACTCGTCCGAGCGAATTAGAAAACCACCTGTGTAGCAAATTTGGACCAAATCGGATGTAAAATGCAGCCGTTAGAGTGCGAACGTATATATAAATATAAAATATTTAATGTCACCCCAAAACGTGTTCTGGGAACCATTGGACACTCCCGGCCATAGATTTAACCATAACAGTCACTGCAATAGCTCATCTTTCCTATAGAAATTTGCTAATAAGTACGGTACATACTTTATAATATTGAAATGAAATTTTAAAAGATTATTTTTGTTTCAATTTTTAAATAGACATATTTTAAAATGAATGAAAAAAAGTTGATATTTTTTTCAGCCTGAATGTTATTACTCTGAAGAGCAAAAAAATTTAACCCGTATTATTTGCCTATCAAAAGATAAATTTTTTTCTCAAAAACCCAAAATTGGGGTCGATTAAAAACTAGTCATACTCCTTACCTGAATGTCAAAAGTCAAAAAATGAAAAGATACTTTCAGGTTTCCTATAATAGCCATTGTTGGATGCCTGGCATTGATAATGTGTTTATAAAGCGGATAAACTAGAGCATCATCTACCAGGATATCACAAGAACTGTCCAAGAAGGGATAGGTCACATTGTACCCTGAAACAAAAGGAAGTTCTGAAGTAACCTTACTCCTTTAGTAGGTACATGAAACAAAATTTATGAACTTCATAAGAGTCAGATGGGATCAGCTTGGATCAGCTTGGTCAGCTTAGGTCAAGTAGCAATCATGATATAGACTTTAATGAAAACAACAGAAATAATAATTGAGGTAGGGTATGCAATTTGTCTCACTTCCACTTTTCTTTAAAGGTTATTTTTTAGGTAATTTATAGAATGTGAAGGTTTGCATTTTTAAGAAAAATAATCAAAAATAAATCAGACACAAAAATGTTGTTTCTTGCATTTTTCCTGAAAGCGAGTTTCAAGTAATTTTGGCTGCAATGATTAAGCCTTTAGAAAATAACAGAAACAATCAAGTTACCGGTACGCAATCTTTCTCAAATCCGCTATTCACTAGAGGTAACTTTGATTTTGAGGTAAGTTAATAAAGGACAAATTTTGTTAAAAATAAATTCAAAAAACTAAATGATACATTCAGACTGTCCTAACCTTTAAAATTACATATTCAGAAAAAAATGTGTGCGGTCGCGAGACCCCGTCAGGAATGAAGTTCATCACTCCTTTTCTTCAAATCCTAATGTAATTTAATATGCATATTTTTATTGTAGATATTTATAAATTTTCGTGATTTAATGAAAAAGCGTTATGTCCCCTATATGCGACTCTCTCTTTCTCTCTGTAATTCGTATATTTTTTATTTTCTATCATTTTTTCAATGTAAAATAATGCAAAGTAAGGAATAAAATCTCAGAGTTTCATTTAAATGTTTTTAAATGAAGAAAAAACTCAAAAACTTTTAGTCACTCTACAAAACAAATATAAACATAGTTATAATTAAGCCTGCTTATGAAAAAGTTGTAACGTTGCTTGGTATCAAAATTGATAGTATGCTCTCCTAGTCAGTGCACATAGATTATGTAAAGACAAAATTATCAAGGGTAATTTATTTACTAGTAAATCTTAAGAGTCAAGTAACGTTTGAATATTTAAAAATAGCTTACTTTGCTTTCTTTGAAAGTATGGCTTCTTGAGATATGGCCTTCTTATTTGGGGAAGTGGAATAGGAACTCACACAATTTTAATTCTTCAAAAAAAAGCTTTGAGAACATTAACAAACTCGGATAAATTGGAACGCTGCAAGCCACTGTTTATTAAAACTGGTACTATTCTAACGGTTATCAACTTGTATATTTTTGATGTAGTAATGCACGTAAAGAATAATTTACATATGTATCCCCAGCTAGAGGTTTAATTCATAATCATAATACAAGATATGGTCATATTCTTGAACAACCAAGACATAGATTAAATAAATCCAAAAATTATCATTTAGCTTTAGGAATAAAACTATTTAATAAACTGCCTGCCACTTTTCAAAACATGTCAAATGATGATTTATGTCATACTTTTTATGGTTGGCTGAAAAAGCACCCATATTATAACTTGACGGATTATTTAGAATGTGATGTCAATATTTAGCGAATATTAGTTATGTTAGTTTTAATGACTAAATTGTACGTGACGAAGTCTATTGCAATGTTGTACATGTGCTGAAGGACCAATAAATGTTCTGTTCTGTTCTGTTTAATATTTTTGGAAGAATACCTACTATAATTTATTCAAATTACAAAATTAGATAAAATTTTTTTGCAGTTTTATTATCATATTGTATCATGATAGTTGCCTATGGCTTATGGTTACTATAATAAGATAGATATATTATTAATTATATAATTTTAATCTTTCAATTGCCGTTTATTATTAGTTTTTTTTTTTTATACAAATATTTATACTGTTTCCATACCGGTACGTTTAATGTTATTAAAATAAAGTTGTATAATTACTTATAACATCAAAGCTATGATGGTAAACCCAGTTAAAGTCCATTCATTGTAAATCCATTCAATAAACATAAAATGTTGGTTCAACCGTCTCGCCTAACCTAAAAATATTGTGTGTATGTTTAATTTATTTTACCTGTCTTAACTTAACAATATAGTTTTAGGTTAGGCCTAGACTTAAAATTACTTTCTAAGCCTAACATAAAGTAACTGTGTGTATGTTGCCGTTAAGGCAGGTAAAATAGATTAAACAACACACAATAATTTTAGGTTAGGCCTAAACTGATGAACCAACATTTTATGTTTATTGCATGTATATTTACAATGATGTTATAACTAATTCTACACCTTTATTATAATAACATTAAATGTATGGAAGCAGTAATACTTGTATCAAAATATATAATTATATCAACTTATTTTTCTAAGTTTGTATTACACATACTTTCCATTTCTTGTTAATTGTTAATTCCAGCGCTTGACGATAACATCTGACTACGAAAAATGGAACCGATCACCTCTTAATTTAAATTGATGAACCAAAACACATATATGTTTCTTGAATGTATTTACATTCATTGCCTTAGCAACCAATTCAATAACGGTTTTTTGTTATGCATATTTTCTATTTGTCATTGCCATAGCAACCAAATCATTTTTCGTTACGAGTTACATTTTCTATTTGTAAACTCCCAACTCCTACCGCAACCCGCGTAAAGGAACTTCGTTCCAATAATTTTCTGATCATTATTACTCCAGTAATCTTGTTACGCGTTTAACATTGCTCTTATGGGAGTAGAAATCCAAGATGGTGGCTCTGTCTGCCAAGCCTTAATCATAATTAATGTAACTGTGAGTTATGATATGCTAGGCAAAACAAAATAAAGCTATATAATTAAAATTTATATTTTGTACAAAAGGAAGTGTAGGAGTATTCAAATCAATATTTAACTACAACTGACCAGTATGGAAGTGTTTTTAATTTAGTTAGATTAAGAACAGCTGAGAATCCTACTTTGTGTCAAACACACACTTATCATTATATTTTGGTAAGTTTTTTGACAGACCAATTGATCTGTTCTAGCTGTAGCTCAGACTACTTAGAACTGTGTATATTGCACATTATTATACATTTTGTTTCTACATCATTTCCCTGGACATTTCATCAAGTAAAATGCCTAAGTTTTGAATACATTCAGTACCTGTTGCGTAAACAATCCAGTCAAGTTCCTCTTCACTATCATCTATAAATACTAAGGAATGCGATCTGATTTCCTTCACATCGGGTTTCAAAGAGAGATTTTTTGGGAATTTACAGGTCTTCATTGGTTGACTGTGGTGTGATATGAAAACCTAAAATGAAAAAGAGTTTGAGGTATCAGTGTATATTTTTTGGTATAAATATACTTTTAATAAAATTTTATAAATATATGAAACAAAATATTCATTGTATTCAACCTGAAATGACCACCATTTTAAAAAGGATTTCAAAATGAAACTTCCCATTTTCCAGATTTAAAAATTTCCAGTATTTTGGAAAAACTTTACCTTTTAAAAAATTTACACCCAAGCAATTTTTTTTGTAAATGGTAACTTAACAATAAAATGTTTAGTACAAATCTTGAATAATTTCATGTATTTTCTGCAATAGTGTGTGACTTAGTAAAAGTTTTGAATTACATCTGAAACTATTTAAAACTTACTCATTAATTCCTCACTATTTTCTGTAAATTACCTACAGAAATCAACTTCTTATTTTAAAATAAATTCAAGTAGGGTATGTGAAATTATTTTAATTTGAAAAAGGCCAGTTTATTCAACTAAATACTACTTAGTATATTTTGTTTGAAAAATGTTTGTGAATATAAAGTGTTTACCAAATAAAATGTTTAGTACAAATCTTACAATAATTTGTTGTCAGCTGTATTGGAAAGCTGACATAAACAAGTGTTTGCTTGCTCTAGTAACATTTTTATATAACATTTAATATTTTCCGACTTCCACTGAATGGATTATGCAGAACATGTGATTACTGAACTTTGTGTTACAGAACGGGTTGTTAAAGAACTTTTTGTTTCAGAACTCGTTACATAACTGGATATAATACAGTAGAGCGTTGATAATCCGAACGTCAATAATCCGAAACGTCAAAAATCCGAACGTGTTCTGAGGCAGCCCCTGCAAAAATTTTGTTTTCGTTTTTACAAATTCCAATTATTGCGTCATTAAAAATTTCACAAACATCTTCATCGCAGTTTGACATTATTATCTCTTTTTAAACACTTCTTACCTGCTCTCACACGCCCTAACAGCAGACTGGCTGTCAGTATTTTCACTGTCTCGCTAATAAGCTGCTTTAGCGGTAGTAGTAAACATACAGAAAGTTCATTCATTTCTCTTTGTGTAATCATTTTAACAGAGTGTCGAACATACAGTAGTGTACTATACAGTCTTTTTTTTATTTTTCGTTTGTGTTAACTATAATGTACAAGTGAACTTTTAATTATGTACTGTACTGTAATTGAGAGTTACAAATGTAATCATGTTGGCCCTACTATGTACGTACAATTTCTTCTAAATCATAATATGTAACTAGTCTTACATACTGTATTGTAATTACATTACTGCTTGTACTGTTTAACCACATTAATCGATTAATGGGCATATTTTTGAACCTAAATAGCATTTTCTTGGTTGTTTTAAAAAATCCGAACAAATTGATAATCCGAATCCCCCTCGGTCCCAATTAGTTCGGATTTTCGATGCTCTACTGTAATATTGTTGGGTTTAGAATAGTTGTTACAGAAAAGGTTGTTACTGAAACGGTTCGTTACAGAATAGGTTTTGAAACTGGTCTTAACAGAAATGGTTGGTACGGAAATGGTATTTACAGAACGGATTGTTACAAAATCGACTTTGATAGTAATCATTGTTACAGAAATCAGAAAGGGTTGAGTTACAGGCAACAAAATGCTTTTAATTTATAGTTTTAGAATATCAATTAGTTCTTTTGAAATTTTTTAAAACTTACCACTTGTTTTCTCTAAAAAACTTTATAAAAGCTACTATATTATGTAATATTTTAATTTAAAAGGCTAGTTTGTTCAATTATATACTACTAAATTATATATCTTGTTTCTGAAAAGTTCTTGAGTGGCCACTTTTTAGCAAATTTTGTTAATTGAAAATCCGATAAAAGAGCAGATCAGCGGCATGACAGCATTGTATTGTTAGACATTTAACAAATTATATATTTAAAAAATACCCATGTAGCTTCATCTACAATTTGATTCGATATGTCCATTGCAGAGGGACCAGCTCCAATAACAAGCACTTTTTTATTTCGGAAAGGCTCCGGTCTTCTGTAGTCATGAGTGTGCATTGATTTCCCCATAAACTTATCCATTTCTAAATTTTCTGGGAATCGTGGAGTTTCATTCAATCTAGAAAAGAAATTTGCTTTTATCGTTTGCTTTTTCCTTTTCTTTATGAATGAATATTAGTTTATAGTTTTAGTAATTTCCTTTGTTTTAGAATATTATGCTAATTTATTTTATTTTCTTAGAAACATATAATTGTATCTTCAATAATATTGTATGTATTAAACAAAATTAAAATAGCAACATCTCTTATAAATCTCTTGTATGTATGTATACATGTTAAATTTGCAATTATTATGAATAACAAATACATCTAAAATAAAGCACAAGCTCTTTGTGGGGGGCATACACACACAGAGTATCCTTAATTGGAAATATAATCCATATATACACACAGACGAACCAGTAAGCAGATAGCCTACATATTATAATTTTATTTCTGTAAAAACACTAATTTATTTTGGCTTTCCTGTTCATTCATAAATTCAACCATATAACAAAATTACATGCACACTCTTGCTGAAGAATTTATTATTTTTCCAAACTTCCACACATAGAAGTGCATTTCAAACAAACACATTTTCTTGTTAGAAAAAACAAGAAAACTAACTAGTTATTAAGTTTATAAATATTTCATTTGTATTTAGGTTAATACTTTCAAAAAATATTAATTAAGTTTAGTTTAATGTTAATTAACTCAAAATTAAATGGTTTTAAATATATCAATCCCCATAAAATATTTTGAAATAATTATGAGTCATTAAAACTAGATTGTCAACTGTTATGTTTGTTTAGGAGTATGTTTGGGGACCATAGCCTATACCTACAAGTACAAGTATATTTAACCTCTAGAAATAGTTTAGAATCTTTAAATTGATAAAGTGACTGTAAAGGTTGTGCAATGCAAGACCAAGGGTGCCACCAAACATTTATATAGGGAGGTGCAATCATTATGGCATAAATATTTTAAAAATCAACGTCTAAAATGGTTTTAAAATTATGTTACCTGTAGCACTCACTAACTGCAGTTTAAAACAACAACAATTACACCTCCCATGAGTTGAATGTACATAAAAAAAAAAGAATCAATTAATTATTGATTGAATACTATTTAGTGAATATAGTGGTGGTAAATTTGTGAAGCCTGTGCGAATGCTTTAATGTCCTACTGTGCCTCCCGGCGTCCATGTGCAAGACACTTACGTGACGTTTTAGCATTTTAGACTACGGGGGAAATTGGATGATGTCAGTCTATCAGTTGTCAGATCTGTGTGTTTTTAACAATTCTTATCCTTTCACTCTGTGTATGTTGCAACCAGGGCCAGCGAGAAAAGAAGGGCTCAGCCACTCCTTTGAAGTTTGGCCAACGCCGCCGCTGCCGGTGGGGGGGGGGGAGGTCATAGGGTTGTTAGCCGTGCTTATCCACTAGTGCGGCCTTGGCTTTTCCCAATGAATCCTGTACCAATCTTACTAAAAGATAATTAAGGGAACGGAAGCAATACTGGGCCACATAGATTGGTACTGTTCAAAACTTACCTTTAAAAATTTAAATATCACCAAACGTAGGAATGTTTCAGCTGATTACTCACAATTCACTAGATACCTAGAGGTTAACTTAATAAACCATAGAACTAGATTCAATTTCAGGTTTATTAACCAAAGTTAAGTAAAAAAAAAGTTTATATGCCCTTAAATAAAAAAAGAAATTATTTATACGCCCTTAGTACAAGAAAAACTTCAGATTAAAAGAACACATATATATCTAATTAAATTGAATTTTAAAAACCCTCCCAAAAAATAAAAATTAAAAACCCTCCCCTTTAATAATGATTACAGAAATTATACAAAAAGGTTAGACAAGATTACAAAAAAAATAACATGAAATACCATGGATTTGTTTAAAGATAAAAATATAGGTCGTTGGCCAACTTTAAAGCTAGATATAATTAAATAATAATAAAAGAAAATTAATTATGAGACGTCTCTCTATAAAAAAAAAGGTATATAAATTTCTAATATATACAGCCCTTAGGGCTAAGGTCCGAAATATGCTATAGCTGCACCTCCCAAAAATTATTAAATACAAAAACATGTCCTATATACTATTCATTTACACAAAAATACAATTACAAATACAGCCTATTCAAAATTCATTTCAAAAAAAGGTCCACTGCAGATTTTTGGTAGTTACAAAATATTTCAGTTCATAATTGTTTATGGTAAAGCACTGTCGCCGAAAAGTAACTATAAAAGCTGGATGTAGGATGTTGGCTTATTCAGTAAGTTACAAGCTGTAGTTGGATTTATAGCATAATGGTTGACATTGAGTACAGAACTTGAACCAGTGTAAAACTGCATCAAACAAAATAACAATCCTTTTTTAGAATGTAATTAGCCAAAATAAACAAGCATAGTACAGATAGTTTTCCTTTTAAGTTAGCCTTCATAATATTGGTAGCACAAGGTGACAAATAGCTACTTTAAAAGATTCCAAAAGTTACTACTGAACTTGTCATGTTACTCTTGAATGTTTCTACATGCAGCAAAAGCACATGGTGAACTCAAAATGTTCTAGACTGGTAAAATTAAATATATCAAGATATAAAACTGGATATAACCACTTTAAAGTTCAAGATTTTAGTTTAAACTGATTTAGTTGTACAGAAAACTGTATAGGCTAGTCTTTTGTTTAAAATAGGCTAAGATATGGTAAATGCCTAACATAGCATAACCTTTAAAATTTTTAGGCTGTAAAAGTTAAAGTTTAAACTTAGGCTATAAAAAGAAATACATAGGTTTTGAATAACTGTATGAATTTGAAAAGTTATTTACAAAGCAAAAAGGGTGGAACTAACTTTATAAAATTTTTACAAAGAGTACATTTTATAACTAACAAAAGTAAGGCTAAAACATTCCCATACCTGGCATCCAGAAGCAAAGGCTTATAACAAAGACATTTCCATTTGCCCTGCGTATAACTCGCAACTAAATAAAAGGAAAAGCCACGACATTGTTAGCTATATTATACAGACATTACAAGGTGGACCTCCCTGTAGCAGAACTAATGGCCGACGTTCTTCTCGAATATTCCATGACTTAGCGAAATTAACGGACTAAATATACGTCAGCTGTTGACTCTCAGATTAGCTGTCGCATAACAACGACCTCTGCCCAGGTATGCACGCTAAGAAACTGATACCGTACAGAGTCGGTACCCAGTGGAGAAAGGAGTAACTACTTGGAAAGGTCGGTAAGGGTAGATGCAGAAAGGTTGTACTGTCGGCACTGGCGGATCCAGGGGGGGGCTGTGGGGGCTGCAGCCCCCCCTTTGGGTTATTATATTTTTGTTAAACCGTCTAAGTGGCAGACTGCCCAATTGAGTAGTGTCAGACAACACAACTTGTATAAAACCCACTAAATATTATCAAATCTCAATAAAACAAAAACCATTGGAAAGGAAATGGTTTAAACTTCAATTTTTGTATTTACAAATTTCTTCTAAAAAGTATATTTACATATGTAATCATCGTTGTAAAATTGTACTTGCCTAAACCAATATTGATGCCGCGCTAGAAAGCGTAAGGAAATGACTCAAACTTGTCACTTTTTAAAGGCACATAATCGTTAGACAGACTTGTTTTGATAAGAAGATAAGGACACCACAGGATTTGTCAAGATTTTAACTTTCTACCTTGATCTTCTAATCATTCGTCACTCTCATAGTTTCTTAGATATGAATTTGTCTGTAAACCCTTGCAATTGGACAGTTTTAAAAAAATGAGAAGGACATTTTGCAATTGATGTATCTATTACAAAACTATATGCAGTATTCGTATAATAATTTTTATATCGATTTGAAGTGCAAGTTCTATTTTCGTTTAATTGACCGAGTGAAGCGATGTCTCCGTTTTAACTCGACCGTTCGGCATTTCGTCTGTTTGTCTCACGATTACGGCCAAACGCCTTGACCGATTTTGATGATTTTTTGCATGAATGTTCCTTATTCCTAGGCCGAGCCATGTATAAATACGGGTTTTTTCATTTTTCATTTTTAACCAACTAAATAAAATAAAAATGGTGGCCGGACCGTTTCTCTCAGTGTAAGCTTTTCTCCAAAGCCAGTTTGTGGCTTAACCGTAAGTCGAATTTAAAAACTAACAACATTTTGCGAGTAGCAAATTGGATTTTCAAGAAAATCGTATTTCTGATGTTTTCTCGTATCTCTAACGGTAAGCTCACAAAATGGCCGTTAACTTCAAATTTGTTCAAAATCATCATCCAAGTTTTTGTATTTCAACCATGTTTTTATTTGTTTATTCTAAACCAATTCAAAAGTGTTCCATAGCTTTTTTGTAGATAAAGGTTCAAATAATTCATATATGCCTGTAAAAAAATGATTGAAGTAAAATTAACAAAGTTATTAGCTCAAGAAACAAGCATGTTCAGTAACGAAAGGAAAAAGTTCAAATTTAGGCCTACATATAAAGTAGTAAAAATTATTGTAATTTTTTTCATAAATATAAAATCGTTTCGTAATTTAGTTAGGTCTATAAATAGCTATCTTACGCATTATTAACCTATATAAAACACAATGTATCTAAAAGATAATCTTTAGCAGTTGAAGCTTAAGAAAAGAAAAAAAAACGAGAACTAGAAATCCCGGAATCACGGGAATTGCAAAATAATGTTTCACTGGCTAAACCTTGTGCTTAATTCCTTACTGGCACACTATTTTTAACCTGAACTTAAAACCACATTTGTTATTTGCGATATTTTTAGCTAGCTTACGCATTATTAACCTATATAAAACACAATACCTCTAAAAGAAAATCTTTAGCAGTTAAAGCTCAAGGAAAAAAAAACGAGAACTATAAATCCCGGAATCGCGGGAATTGCAAAATAAAGTTTCACTGGCTAAACCTTGTGCTTACTTCCTTACTGGCACACTATTTTTAACCTGAGCTTAAAACCACATTTGTTATTTCAACGAGCGAGGTCTACCGTTCACAGAACTACTAGTATAAGGAAAACCTGGTTTAGTGTTCCGAACTATTCGGGTATTTGGTATTTCTGTGAAATATGTACACTTTCAACGCCCTAGGCGCGTTAGCCGTTACCTTTTCCTGTCTGGCTGGAACTATATATAGGTACTATACGTTTTTGAGAATTTTGATTATGTGTTGCAATTTAGTAAAATAAGATTTTAGAATAAATCTATTTAAAATTTTCAAGTATAAAGTTGAATTCTATGGTTTATTCTCTACAATTTCTTATAATAAAACTTTATTTTTGAGTAAAGCATGTAATCCTTAATTCCTATTCAAAATGGGTGGTCATGAAACAGGTATAAAAAGACGTTTTCAAGCACTGTATTAAAAAAAAATCTTTACCCCCCCCTCCCCCGGATAGGAGACAGCCCCCCCCCCTTGAAAAACGGCTGGATCCGCCCATGACTGTCGGTAAGATTGTATTTATTAAAGGAAAAAAAAATATAGATAGCGCGGAAATCTAAAAACGTCACAATCCCCACCTGTTGTTTGTAATAGGTGTTGAATTTTAAATTGAAATTGTTTAATATTTGTTATTTATGATGTTAGTAACAAGCAAATACTGTATCAACAAAGCTACTGTTAGTATCTATTTTTAGGTGACAATAGTTAAAGAACTACTAATACTATACTTATGGAAATCAAATATAAAATAAATTTTTACATTGAGCTAAAAGAACGTAGAACAGTTTGCATTACAATTACTTAAAACTCCTTAAAAAATTCAACACAATTTTTTAAAACTCTTGCCGACCATGGCAAAATTTTTTCAGAATTGGTTATTATAAACATAATTATTATAAATTAGCAATAGTAACTGATTGATAAAATTTCATTGCTTAAATCTTAATTTTCAGGAAGTTTTAAAGTGATAGAAATATAAATTTAAAAATACATTGCCTAATTTATTATAGCCAAATTTCATATTTTAACCTTTTAACTGGTGGCCATTTCACTTTGTTCTGGCACATCCTTTTGAAGTAAGTTGTGAGTCCCAAGTATATTAATTTACTATTTTACTATACTAAGGAATGAACAAATTTGTATACACCTGCACCCAAGAAACATTTCGATTTAACTGTCAAAAAGAATATATGTTAATGATTTATTAATATTTAAAACAATTTATTATGTCAAGTAAACATTGAAATAGTTACACAATTCTCAAAGTCAAAGTTTTGTGCAATCCTACAGAAATATTTTTTACAATTAGAGTATTACTGGTGTTTCCAGATTTTTAGTTCACCCTGTATAGGCTACATATAAGTAGGCCTAATATGTAAAATGCTAAACCAAAATTTGATAGAAACCTAGAAAATTGTCATGCAAAGTTAAATAACATTAAAAGAAGACTGAAAATCTGCTTAGCCTCCTTGGAAGTAAACAAAACCAGATATTAGTAAAGTAAACTTATCTATAACTGATTTGTTGTGTTATCGCTCATTTTACCTTGTCTAGGTCCATTAGTATTTAACTAAAGCATAATTTATTGATTGTTGAAAGTGTATAATATCAAAGAGGGTACCACTAGCGGTAAAGGGATATCATTGGGGCCATTAAGTACTAAATACATGCTGCCGACTAATGCAAAGCAATGGTGGTTGTATGGCAGTGCGGCGAGAGTGACAACCCTGTGACGTCACAGCGTAGAACCGGCTGGCAGCACATGTCGAGACGGAGTGGCTGAGCCCTTATATTAGATATTCTCGCGGGCCCTGTGTTGCAACAGTTTAAATTCTATTAGTTTTTAATCAAATACAAAAATTTGTTCCTTACGTACCCACTGCAAATGAGTATTGCATCAAATGTATAAACTTCCTCCTTGTTATTGGGCAAGTCCAGTATAAGAACTTCCCAAACCTTTTCCTTAAGTGATACTTTCTTTACATGTGTATAGAACTGAAAAATATATATTTAATCATATAAAAATGTATTTACCATATATACATACATATACATATATATATATATAATATTTGACTTGTAGAAATAATTTAATTGTGTTTTCCACATATCCAAAGGCAAGTAAATTATGAAGTAATAGGCAAGTATTATAGAAGAGGTGATTGGCGAGGTGATTCTCTTTATTATGAAGTGAGACCAGTGCACCTTTGTAAATATTTATTTAATTGTTTAGGTACTACAAAACTTTCATCATGGAATGTTTAAATTTATTTAAATAAACCTTTAATCTACTTTCAGTCTACTGTGTCAAAATTTAGAATACATCATCTCTGTATCATGAAGTGTATTCAGAATAAAAATAAAATTATGAATTATGGATACCTTTAAAATTTTGCCAATAAAATAATACAATTCACATATTTAACTGGTAAATAAAATTAAAGTACGTCTCTGCCTATATACCGGGTGTCCCACGAAGAGGTCCCTATTTTTGAATTGATATGACAGACGTATAGAGCACGCTATAGACTTGAAATTCTACAGTCGTGACTAACACATATGTAAAAGAAATACCCCTGAGGATCAGTTAATTCTGACTGATCCAAACAAAATGGCGGAAAAACAAAAAAACAACAAAATCAGCAATCCTATTTTAAGGGTAAACCTACTTTTATTTAGAATAGGAACAGCTACAGTTGTTTAGACTATTTAAAATCTATCAGCTGACTGCATGTATCCACAACAATGAACATATTTGGTAATAAACATTGGCATTTGTTATTAAGTTGCATTGTAAAGTGTCTTATGTACCATGCCGTTTTCAACTGAGCAAAAAGTGAAATGTTGTTCCTGGGCTATTGCCTTTGAAAATGATTATGAAGCAATAAGGTGTTTTAGGGAAAGGTACCCAGGTGTAGTTCCACCGTCAAGGAAATCTATTCTTAAGTGGAAGACTATCCTACTAGAAACGGGGTCAATACAAAAAAAATACCATAGATCCTCCAACATAGAAAATGAAGAAATCGTATGTGCTCCTTTCATGGAATCTCCAAATACGCCTAATTCAGTAAGAAAGGTGGAATCTGCTACAGGGATACCGAAGTCATCTGTCCAAAGGTATGCCAAAAAGAACAAAATCAAACATTATAAAACTTATTTAGTTCACGGAGTGCTTGAAGATGATCCTGACAGACGATTGGAATTTTGTTCGAAAATAATTGAAAAGACTGAAGTAGATCTGAAATGGCATGAAGGAATCGTGTTTTCAGATGAAGCGACATTTTATCGAACAGGAACTGTAAACAGGCATAATTGTCATTACTATAACACAAAAAAATTCACATATCTTACAAGAAGAGAAATTAAAATCAACAGGTATAACAGTTTGGGCTGCTGTTACCAAGGATGGTGTTTTGTCATATGACATATCCCGACAAACAATCACTGGAGAAAGGTATGCATCAGTTTTAAGCAATCATATAGTTCCTCATCTTTCTCAGCCTGAGATGAAAGACGTTTTTTTCCAACAGGATGGAGCTCCTCCACATTATGCTAATGTGGCCAAAGCAGTTTTGGACCAAAATATTCCTAACCGTTGGATAGGTCGTGGCAGCAGCTTCAGGGACTGGCCCCCAAGGTCTCCAGACTTGACTGTTTGTGACTTTTTTCTGTGGGGCTTTTTGAAGGAGAAGGTTTATTGTCATAACATTGTGACAGACGATGAACTAATGAGGTTGATCGAAGAGGAACTGTTGTTGATACCTCGAGAGTTGTTCAGCAAAGCGAATGACTGTTTTCTATTTCGTTGTCATCAGTGCATTGCGATCGATGGACATCAGTTTGAATAAGGTTTATGGATCAAATAGATTTAATTTATTTATGAGTTACTTATATCTTTAATCCCTAACGTTGTTTAGTGCTTAGTAACATCGTTAAAATTCAATAATTATGTTGTAACACTTAAGCAAATAAAACTATTTTAACGAAAAGCTACTATTTCTTTGATATCCCGCCATTTTGTCCTAATGTGTCAGAATTAACTGATACTCAGGTGTATTTCTTTTACATATGTGTATGTTAGGACTGTTGAGTTTCTTGTTTGTAGAGTGTTCGGTGCATCTAATATATTAATTAAAAAATAGGAACCTCTTCGTGGGACATGCGATATATTAATCTAATGCGATATATTAATATATTAATCTATAGCTAATCTGACATATGGCTCCACAGTCAGGAATTTACTGCTTCCAAGAGCATTTTTTTATTGCTAAAAATAATTCTAATGATAATGAATGAGACTGCCCTAGCCTAAAGTTGGTGGGGGAAATACTGAAATTTACAAATAATTTAATAGAAGTTTGGGTCTATAAAAATAGTTTAGAAAATGTCATTTTTGTCAATTTATAATATTTATTTGTTAAATTAAAATAGGCCTACATAGCACAGCTGATTGAAGATGCTGTTCAGTTGTTTGCTCCAATCTTCCATGTAGACAATTTCTCAAAGGAGTTACCATTACAATTTACAGCAGATTTTATACTTTGAAGCAATTTTTAGTTTATTGCTTTGCTTAATAGCCTTAATAACTCCTGCTTAGAGTTATAATTATAACTCCTGTTTTAATATAAAATTAATACTTTGATTACATTTTTTTAAATTATTTATCATCTTTAGTTTTGATGTATGATTAATGGTACACATTTATTAAAAACAAGGAGCATAGCCCCTGCTCGTATTGCTAACAAGACCCTGCAGCTACCCATGGCGAAAACAATGCAAAAATATTATTGTATACTATGATATTTTCATGGAAATAAGGATTGAGAGGTGACCTATAAATAAAAAATGTAAGACAAAGATAAAAATAGACATGACCAACCCCTATATTTTGAATTACTGCATTCCTTGTAATCTTACCATTAATAACATCAACATTATTAATCAACATTTCAAACAAATTTTGATATTACCAACTAAAGGGAACAATATAATATGAAACACCAGATGTTTGACTTGTAATGCAGTAAGCCTTTTGTTTGCTTTTACCTATTCTAAAATAACTGTTAGTTGTGAAGAATAATTACTTGATTCTTAATTTGCCAAATTGGTTGCAAATAAACATGTTTTGGATCATTAGCCTACCTATAATTATAATAATGTTGCTTATGATCCAAATCAATTATTTTATTTGTAACTAGTGGAGACCCCTGCGTGCTCCGCACGCCAACCCCCCATGGAACCTTATAAAAACGTATGTTATGTTTTATTTACAATAAAGGTGTAGGATTAATAATAACCTCAAAACTAAGATGGTAAATAATGTTAAATGTTCAAATTAAATTATTTCTTATATTTTATAACAGCAGTTATAATAATGGTTAAAAGAACCAGCAAGGCTCAGGTCTACACTTTAAAACCCTAACCTAAAAGCTAGAAATACAAAAATAATTGCTTCAAATTTTGAAATCAGCTGTTAATGGAAATATTGGAGCAAACAGCTATATTATCTGTTATTTTATTCAATTGGTTGCTATGGTAATAAAAGTAAGTACCGGTACATGTGTTGGTTTATCATTCTAGGCCTAACCTAAGAATTTTTCCGACTAAATTTACAAATATTGAAATAAAAATAGGGTTTTGTCGAAATAAATTATAGCCTATGTTACTCAGGGATAGTGAATCTTTTATTAGTAAAACTATTTTTTCAATCGGTTCACAGTAGTGCCAGAGATTACCCCCTACATACAAACAAACATACATACAAACAAAACAACAAATTTTACCTTTTTATAATATTAGTACAGATATTTAACAACAGATGTTTGAATGACTTATAATACAGCAAGCATTTTTCGTTGATTTTTGTTTGAGTTTGCTTTTAGTTTGTTAACCTAAACAATCTGTTGGTTGTGAAGACATCTATGTATCTAATTCTGTAAGCTTAAATTTTACAATGAAATTGTGAGCGAATGGGAGGTGGTAGAAAGCTGGGAGATGTTTCATTTAACGGTCTGGGCTTGAAATTTTGTGGAAAAATATTTATTTTTCTTAATTTGTGTCCCGAAAATTTGTTACGGAATAAAACAATTCCCATTAAAATAGCATGGGAATATATAGGTGTAAATCAGGTGATTTTAGTGTTAAAAACAGGTGATTGTATATAATAATTCTCATTTAAATAGTATGGGAATATATAGATGTAAATCAGGTGATTTTAGTGTTAAAAACACGTGAATGTAGCCTATATAAATTGGAAAGTTCCGCTATCATAACAACACCTGAATGTGCAGTTTTGTGATGTGTTTTGTTATTGTAGTGAAATAAAGCACAAGGCCAAACTTTCATAAAAATTTGTATTTATTTGAAGAAACCAGTGTTTACACATGGTCTACTTTATGTTGTATTCAGCCGGGTAAAGCGGCCAGATGATGTTAAAATTGTAATACATCCAAATAAAGGCCAAGGAAGCGACCAAAATGGACACTACACTACAAATGTTGTACTGTATACAAAGAGATTTTGTTATCACAATATTAGCAATCTACAATTTTGAAGATGACATTTTCATTGTTTTCATTTTCTAATTTAATTTTTAATAGATTCAAAGAAATGTATATTAATATACATCAAGAGGATTGAAAAATAATGTTTCCTTAGTTCTCTTATCATTAAAAAAATTATTGATAATAACACAGTGCTTTCATTTATTATTTTCAAACAGAGCAAACATCAAAACTAATTATGCAGGTAGGTAATCATTATTGTGCATATTATATTCACAAATTTCAAACAATAACTTAAAAGTAAAGTAACTTATGAAACTAATAATTGAATCATTAAATTACTTGCATATATATAGGCTATTGCCCCTACAAGCCACTAGTATAAACTGATTCTCTACATTTTCTAAGTTGGTTTCTTTGGTAATGAATGTAAACAAACATGTGTTGCTAAGCTTTTGATCTGAACAGCTGATTTATCCACATTTGCACTATTTTTATGCTTTAAAATAAAAATTTTGCTAAATACTTTCTTAGTGTGCGTCTATGAGAATATTCGCTATAAGAATATACCTTTAAATTTTGTATTTGTATCTTAAGTAGTTTTTGCTCCATGTTGATTCTATGTCAATTATTCAGTCAGTCATTCATTTAGTGAAGTCAAAGCCTTAAATATAGGCCTATATATCTGTGTGGAAGGAGCAAATGAGTTGTCACTCCTAATTTGTTAAAGGATGAACAGAACAGAATAGCATTTTTTAGCCATATTTATTATAACAGTCATATTTTTCTGTTCATTGTTCTTCATTCATGAGAGTTTGCTGTGTTCACTGTTAATTAATGTTAACATAATTAATATTGTGCAGTGCTACAAGCGCGGATAGAAGGGCGGGGGGAGGTCATGATCCACCCAACCTTAGAAGATTTTTTTTAATCACGGAAAAATGTTTGTAAAGTTTATCGTGTTTCAGATTTTCGTAAACAGTTATTAGTAATCCAATACTCTCTTGATATTTTATAATTTCTTGCATATTAACACGAATATCACCAGCACATGGCGGAGGAAAAACAACTGTTTGATTGCGCCCCAATATTGATACTATTTTTATACTTATATTTTTATATTTAATAGTCTTGTCTGTTCCCACGCAGGCGCGACGAATGCTTTGATCTAATTTCAAGTAACGTCTGAGTAAAGTCGCATTGTTGCTACTCAAATTTGAATTAGAATTATAATATAGCTAAAGGTCATAAAGGTCAACGCGGGAAATAATCCTTGCATATGGTGGTGGCACTCCAAACAAGGGTCACACAGCAATCGGGGGTGTTCACGGATGCTCTTTAAGGGTCTGCTGTAGTGGCGGCCATCTTGGAATTTTATCCCATAAGAGCAATGTTAAATTTCAAAACATTTATTTCGTTTATTTTTTATCATACAATTGTTTGCAAGGTCTCATTTTAAGCACAGTCACAATACGCATCTGTTTTGCGTTTCACATTTTTTTTCATTTGCCAGGTAGTTGACATTTTTGATGTACCAATTTTGAACTTTTTTCTTTACACAATACAAAATTTATAATTAAAAGACCATTAACTTACAAATCTTTTTGCCATTTCGTAGGTTGACGAAAATCGCAAGTACAGAGCAACATTGGCGATGACAAAATTTGCCACCTGTCTTGTCTGTCCATATTGTCATAAAATTATCTACCGACACCGAGTTTACTCCAATTGTTTGTTAGTGCGATGGATCAACTAACCGTTATATAAAAATAAGACAACGATGGTGGAAGAAGAAAATGTTTAAAAACCAAGATGGATATTTTAACATTCACAGAACGTTTATTGAATGATGTTTAAAATTCCTATCGAAGTACTGAATCAGACTTTAGAAAATTACCTGCCGAGGTTGCTAAAAAAAAAAAAAAACCTATTAACATTTTTTTAGCTTCCCTATTTCTCCTGAAGTGAAGTTAGAGGTAATTCTAACTGTAGATTTCTAGTGGTGATTCCTACACAAGTTTGATGTAGGCCTATTTGGTGTGGTATTGATTGCCTTCTTAAATCATTTCACTGTAGGAAGAAAATAAATCAATTATATTATACAACTAAATAATGTGTTATTTCACTGTCAAAAGATTTGAAAAATTTAGTTATGTTAATATTATTTAAAAATATAGAGAATTTTTGTAGTATAATCAACTATTTGTTTTGTTATTACTGCACCTAAAGGTGTGAGTAAATGGTTTTTTAGTAACACACGCTCTAAAAAAAGTATGCGCAGTGGTACATATTAACAGGCTGACATTTCAATTTCTACTAATTAATAATTACTTCTATAACCATTGTATTGTAATTATGGTAATTGGTTATTGGTTTATTTGTAATTTTTAGAATTAACATCGGCCAACTTTATAGTTGTTATTTTGAATTTAACTGTTTAAGATAATTCAAAGATGTTAATTTAAATAATATTTATCATTAAAAATTGAAACACTCAAACATTAGTTTTTAAATTTAAAATGTTTTCATTGTACAGTATGTACAAATTGATCAATGTTTTCCATTTGGAACCACAGGTATTTCAACGGCAATATCCTTTGATCTTTTACCGACCGACTCGTCCGATTCTGGCTTTCTCTTTCCTTTCGTTGAAATCGCTGGCTACATCGCCCAAAGTGTAGGCCTACTTGTCTTAAAGCGTTAAGTTTTACAGACTTAACTATAGTTCCGTTAACATTTCTGTAGTTTGTGTCTGTGATTAGTTTAGAATAAAGAGGCACAGAATTAATGTGTTAATTATTTCGCTTTGGCTAACTATTGTTAGTTTTTATTACATTAAATCTTAGCGTACCGGTATACTTAAATATATTAATTATGTTGGTGGTGTAACTAAAATAGGCTTTAAACTGTGTCATATTGACCTGATCAATAAGCGAATGTTGAAAGAGAGGTTTATAGCGCAAACCAATGAGTGTTCTTCCTCTTTCGGCCGCCCAATCTGTCCTGCCACACATCTTCTCGAGCTTAGGCAAGAAACGCATGGGCTCTAAACATTTTTTCTTCTTCCATATTATTGTTTTACACAGATATTTATATAAACAATACATTGAAATGAACTAAGGCAGTTATTATTACACTTGTGGATTTTCTAAGAAATTAATATAAACAAAATGTATAAATATATGCTATGGAAAATTCAAACAGTTCAAAAGTTGAGTTTTTAGTCCAATCAAATGGTAATTGTTATTACTAAATATTTATGGTATGCAATTATTTTTCAGGGTGTTATAGGGCCATAGGGTATAAATTGCTTAATTTCTGGGATTATAAGTCTATTACACAGCCATATTTAAAAATAATCAGTAAGACAAAGAATTTTAGGGCGACGTACATTTTTTACTATTATGCAAAAACACTTTATGATATCCTAACTTTTTGTATCACATCCTCTGACAATTAATTTACCATGGTTCGACATTTTTCATATCAATCATAAGTTATAAGATCTTAAATTAAATATTAATTATAATAAAATATTATGCCAAACCGGAAAGAACAAAGCAAGTAAAATTGTAAAGCAACAATGTTAAGAAACTCAAGTTGTGCGTAGATGGATAAAAGTAGAGTAGATTGTTTGTTTTGCACTAAAACAGCCTGTAAACTTAAAATTTTGCTAATTGTTATTGGTATTTATTTGACTTGTTAGTACTAAGATGAAATACAACTATTGAAAAGTGTCTTTGTAAACAAATATTAACATAGTTGTTTTCTTAATTTAACAGTAGTAGCCTAGATAAGTTAATATTATAAAGGCCTATTATGAAATTGTCATGCAATTTAGGTTCTGTCAATAAAGGCTGATTTGATTTGATAAATTGAGTTGAATTACCGTACATAAATAATTAATTATTGATATCAAGAAGTTGATTTTACCTCTCTCCAGGGTTCGTAATACAAGAAAATATCCAAGAATGGCAATTAGGTTATATTTAGCTAATTAATGACCTGCTCCTACCTTAATGAATTCTCTCAGGTTATGACGATCAGCAAAGTCATTAAGGTATGTGAGAACCTCTGTACCCGTGATATAGGATTCCTTGTCGTTTGTATGCTCGTGGTCAGAAAATTTTAAGATTTCTTTGGGAAAATTTACCCTGAAAATAATATTTAGAAAATAATTATTGACATTATCAACATTTTCCTTAAATTCCTATTTTTTTATACAGTAGGTACGTCATAGGTTCCATTTCTTTTGGATAGAAATTCTCATAAAACTCATGGATGGTACCAATGAACTTGTTCTGCTCTAACGTTACAGAAAGATAAACTATGACACAAATACGTACTGCGGGGGAAGGGGGTGTTTGTTCGTGTAGAAGCTAAACCCACGTTTCCTCAAAAGTAAAATTAGAATGGAGCAAAATATACCCAACTAGGAAAATTTTGGGCATCTGGTCAAACGTAAACGTGACCCTGGTCGACATTGTGTAACAGGTCACCTTTTTTGTACCTACATTGTACATATAACAAACGAATCAGTTTAAACACTTTGGTTTTGTTTGAAACACCAATATTTCGCCACTAAAGCAACTAAGTGGCTCCCAAGGAATATTAAATCCCAAAGGAATATTTTGGGCGGGGAGTTTTTGAAAAAAATTCAAATGTCTACACAGGTTGAGAGTTAGATCATTTTAGAGATATTTTAAAAGTAAACGTGAGTTGAGCGAATTTCCAAAATTAGGTATATTTATATGTTTTAGGGTTTCAACCAACTTTTTAGGAAGTTGGCCTACTCACAAAGGTGGTGCTTCGTTCAGCTCGTTTGCACATTGCCCTTGTGGCCTCGGATTATGGACTACTTTGTATCGCTCGTTGCATTAAAAATAAAGTTATTTACTATGAAAAAATTGCTTCTGGTTGTAGGATATGTTTGGCTATCGAACTAGATTTAGATAAGCAACTTGTCGGACGTTGCAACCATTAGAGTGGGAACACACACATGTCCAAATCGGATGTTAAATGCGACCATTAGAGTGCGAATACACACATGTTCAAATCGGACGTTAAATGCGACCATTTGAGTGCGAACACACACATGTCCAAATCAGACGTCAAATGAGACCGAGTGCAAACACACACATGTCCAAATCGGATGTTAAATGCGACCATTAGAGTGCGAATACACACATGTCCAAATCGGATGTTAAATGCGACCATTAGAGTGCAAACACACACATGTCCAAATCGGATGTTAAATGCGACCATTAGAGTGCGAACACACACATGTCCAAATCAGACGTCAAATGAGACCGAGTGCAAACACACACATGTCCAAATCGGATGTTAAATGCGACCATTAGAGTGCGAATACACATATGTCCAAATCGGACGTCAAATGAGACCGAGTGGGAACACACACATGTCCAAATCAGACATTAAATGCGACCATTAGAGTGCGAATACACACATAATATATATATATATAATTTAATGACACCGATTTGGTCCGCTGTGAGCGAAGCGAAGCAGTCCATAGTCCGAGGCTGCAAAGTCAACAAGCGAGTGGTACAAAGCAGCGAGTAAACTGGGGCTGGAGGCTGAGGTGGAAACAAATTCTTCTAATATATTTAGTACACGCAAGCAGCTATTTACAGACCTCGTGAGTACCGGTATACCAATTTCCCAAATAGTTGCTTGAAACCCGAAAACATAAACTCAATTTTGGAAATTTGTTCAACTCACTTCAGCGATTCAGCTTCGTGATCGAATTATTTAATACACTTCAATCCTTTTTTCAATCTTCAACTAATATTAAAATTTAATCTTATTATTAATTACATAGGCCTAGTTACAATTACTTTCGTGAATTAACGATCGAACTTCATCGAGAACGGTCACCGATCAAGCGTGTCGCCATTCTATTTATATTTATTTTTTTAAATGTGTTCGTGTTTGTGTTGTGTGTAAGTTAATTGTGTAATATATTTATTGTGTTGATTTGATAATGACTGAATAAAAAAGTAGAAACGCGACATGTGAAAGAATATACAGACAAGTCAAAGTGCATAAGCATTGTTTGACAGTACCGCAAAAAATTATAATTATTTACAATCCAGTGAGGCTAGAAGCATAAATATGATTTATAATATTAATTTCTACTAAATTTACTTATTAAAAAATAAAATAACGGAGCGTTTTCACGAGATAAGATTTTAAGATATTTACCTCAGGTTCCTGTACATACTGGTATGTATAGGTAATCCGTACTTATCCTTGCCAACATTATCAGTGTAAACCCAGGTGCCTCCTAAATCGCCACTTTGTTCAAACACTGTGCACGACATTCCTTCAGCTTTGGCATGTCTTGCAGCGCATAATCCCGCAGCCCCTGCTCCTACTATGCCTACCCTCATTCTGTAACAACATATCAGTTTAGGAAGTTTTGGAATGGGTCAAGATGGGTTGCATTAAAACACCCGTGTGCATTTGTACTCTATCAGAGTGTTTCAAAAGTATGGTGTGCGCTAAAATTAACAGTACTGAAATTAAAGTGGCTGTGGTTAGTTTTTAAATCATCTGATTACATTGTTGATGCAATATACAGGGTGTCCTGCGACCATATGAACAAACTTTGTCACGTTATTCAGCATGTCAAAAGAAACAAAAAATGTAATATAACATGTGTCCTATCTCATTCCGTTTTCGGTCTGTCTGTCTGTATGTGTTTTTTACAAAATACTTAATATTTTTAGAAGTAGAAAAGATATTGAGCTCAAACTTTGTACACCTATTTGTTGCGTAACTTTTATCACTGTACGAAAAATTAGAACAATTTTTAAATATTTTCAAAATGGCGGCCGTTTATAATTTAGAAAATATTAAAAATATTGTTCTAATTTTTCACACAGTGATAATAGGTTACGCAAAAAATAGGTGTACAAAGTTGGAGCTCAATATCTTTTCTACTACTAAAAATATTAAGTATTTTGTAAAAAACACATACAGACAGACAGACCGAAAACGGAATGAGATAGGATACATGTTATGTTACATTTTTTGTTTCTTTTGACATGCTGAATAACGTGACAAAGTTTGTTCATATGGTCGCAGGACACTCTGTATAAAGCAATTCAATATACAGGGTGTTTAAAAAAGAATTCCCTAGTCCCCTAATTTAACCCTTAACTGGTATACTGGGGTGTTTCAACACCCCACGATTAAAATTTTCTTAATTTTTGTATATTTCTTGTTAATTAATTTGATTCTTGTTTCATGTACTCTTCTAAAACAGAAAACGGAATCAGAGTGTGAAAGAACAATATTGAAAACATTGTTCAGTTTTTGTATATAGCGTTTTGTGGTATCGAATCTGATTTTGGGTGGAGAGTGGATTTTTTATTTGAAGGTATAAATATAAATTGTTTATAAAAATCAATAGTGTCTTTAATGGTGTAACAATTATTATTTATTCAGTCGTAAAATAATTTATAGTAGCCTAACATTTAAAAAAAAGTGTTGAGTGAAGTTATGCATTTATTTTAGAATTTTTCATAATTTTGTTTAACCTATTATTTTTTTCACCATCCAGAATTTATATAGATAATACACTAGACACACCCAGACACCCCAGGATACCAGTTAAGAGTTAATGTATGGCTATTGTGAATAAACTGTACTGAATACATATAAGGAAATACTAATAAGTAAAGTAATTACTGATGAGTAGGTGAATAAACATTTACTTTTTTTTATAACTAAATATTGTTTTATACATAAGTATTTGCATGTCGTATATTTTTAATATTATTATTTCTTATACTCAACTACAGTAATTACTTTTCTTTTAATCAGCTGTTTAATTGTTGGTAATTTCCATGAATCTATTAGTGAACAAGTTGGTTTATTAATTTGCGTAGATAGGTTTAGTTTTAAAAATCTTTAAAAATGTCTACTACTAATGAAGATGAAACCCAATTTTCTACAATAGATTGCAATAAAAATAATGTAATTACTGACCGGCGATTGGTATTTTGTCCGATCTATTAGAAACAATCAAATTGTGCTAAACAAATCTTTCTTGGCTAAAGTTATTGCAACCAACGAAGAGGCTTGGGTCAGCCAGAATGGAACAATTAAAAAAAATGTTTAACAACATAAAAACTGAACTAAGAAAAAAAAGGACAAAAATAAATGGGGAACATAAAAATTAAACTGCAAAGTTGATAGAAGGATTTTTTAATTATAACGGAAAAGCATGAAGAACCAGTGTTCAAAAACAAACAAGGTGCAACAAAGGCGGGAATATAAGATCCTCAACCACTACAAAGCTGCTTAGGTGAGGAATTTGAATTACCAAACAAAAGTAACGATACTAGGCCTACTGCAAACAAAAAATAATACAAATGACACAGACGAAACCAAAAAACTAACAACGACAGAATTACAAAAAATAGTGCTTAGTGAACATTTGAAACTTATTCTAATGCAGATGAAAAGAGAGATGATGAAACTGAAAAGAGAAGAGTTGAAATTGCAACGTGAGTAGTTGTAGCTAAGAAATATGCAAGAGAATAATATTGGAGAAAAAGCTTTTCAATAATTAAAATAGAAGAAAATGGGTTTGATATGAATTAATTCCTAATTGTAAATGAACAAAATTCACGATAGTTACTTTTGTCATATTTAAAGGAATTTTAAGTTACAAATCATCAACAAATTAAAGCTTTAAGGTACAAATTAAGTATTAAAAAAAAGTTAACAGATAGTTTATTTAAAAATATTTTTTACTTTTTTTGAACAATTTTTTGTACAAATAAATAAGTAATAAATTAATATGAAATTTAATACATTGTGAATAAGTAAATGAGAGTAAAAACGTTATATTACAATCTATTTATACTAACGATTGGTTCTTGGTGAAATTCCATTATAAATAAATAAACTTTATTTATTTATATTATAATAGTCACGAAAAACAGCAACAACTTCGTATTTTTTCTCTACCTCTCTCAGGTATTTCGATATCTGACTCTTCAAATACTACAACCCTTTCAGTCTCATCATCTCTGTTAAAAATATCACATTCATTAGGTTGAAAACAGTCATTCAAGTGTTTTGCAATATTATGTAACACTGAACAAGCTACAACTTTCGGAACTTTGTTTAATTTTATTCTTATGAGGTTTCCTAATATTGGAAAACTTTTTTTAACTGTCCATTCAATATCCATCCCCTTTCTCTTTTATGCTGCATATTACAGGTATTTTGGTCCTCTTTTTCTGGATTTAGAAATAGAGTGAGAAGCCAAGGAGCCATTTCATAACCACTATCTCCCAGTTAACACACCACACTATAAAATTTTGCCATAACTTGTAATACCTGACTGCGTCTCTAAATTCTTGCATCATGTGTATCATCTGGCCATGACGCATCATCACTTGTAATTTTCTCTTACCTTGTTATTTGAATGTTTGCTTGCGACACCTTTACGGTTTATGTAACAATCTCCAAATTTCTTCTTTTTTTTATTTCAATATGTGTGCAATCCACAGCACCAACTACGCAAAGAATTTGAAATGTGTTAGCCCATTTAGGCTTGGCTTCATTTATCTCAACAATAATTTGTGGAAGTGAATCCAATCATTAGACTTTTCCACTATTTCATTTAAAACATAGTCCGAATGTTTTTCTTACTGTGGATCTATGCACTCCACAATCTTCACTTACTCCTTTCTGAAAACCAGGATCTGAAAGGTATCTTAAACAAATTTCCATTTTTTTGTTCCTCCCTTCTGCCAAAATCTTCTACTAAAAATAAATTTATCAGAAATTCAACTGATGTTTTCTCGAATAGAATTAGTTCTTTATATGTAATAACACTTAAATCAAGCCTTTTCCTGTATTTTTTTTTTTTGGATTGAGGACTCTGAAATGTGCCAAGATTTGAAAATTCAACTGCTGTAAGGTTGGTTAGAAGCTACCTTAAATTCTCACCATTATTTATTTACCAGTAATTACGATCTTTATTCACACACAAATAACTTATTATTTATGAGGATAAGTTTTTTTGTATAGCTTACAGTAAATACTAATAAGTAAAAAGAATAATTATTTCAAATACAAGTAAAACAAATACTTGTGGGTTTATTCACTTACTTATAAGTAGTATTTACTAACAAATTGACAAGTATAAGTATTTGGTATGGTTTATTCAATTTAGTATATAAATTTAATGGTAAAATTAATGAACAACTGAGTTAAAGAGTACATACAAAGAAAGAGAAACCTTCAAGTTTTTGTTTAATGTTAGTAAACTTCAACGTGGGATCCATTATTGTAGACACGTTGGCGTCGAGACGATATTTCACTTCTCGCCAGGTATTCACCAACATAGCTGTAATGGTATTCACGAACGCGGTGTAATTGTCTCAATCACCGCGATGATTCTTTCCCGTAAATGGTTATGTCACGGATCTTTTCAGCATAAGCAACATTTTGAATGTAACCCCAAAAGAAAAAGTCAAGTGGGGTTATGTTTGACTTACATGCTGCCGAAGAGATTGGGCCAGCCCTGCTTATCCACCTTCCCGGAAAGCGAGTGTCCAAGGTAGCGCGAACTGTAATGAGGTCGGGCGCCATCTTTAAGTATCACATCTTATAAGATACCTTTAGGCACTCCTAATTGTAGACTATGTCTGGCCAATGACTTCTTTGGGCTCCGAACACACGAAACACGGATCTGTTCAACAGTAGCTTCAGAACTTCTCGGTCGACCTAGCGATTTCACTTTCAAAACACTGCCGGTTTCCTTGAAAGAGTTTAGCCAATTACGGATAGTTTTTGCTTCTGACTATTACGGATAGTTATTCTCAAGGTCAAGCAGGCCTGAAAACTGCAGGATCTGAATTTCCGCATTTACGTGAGCAAAACTTGGACAGTTAAAGAATAAAATACGACAAACTAGAATAGTGTATGCCACTTTGTACATATTCTAGAGCCAATTAAACCTAGGGAGTATAGACAATAAAGATAATAACGAAATTGTAATATGTAGTACTCACAAGCAGCAATAACTGCAATAGAGAATGGTAGGCCTAGTAGTGGCAGGTCGGATCATCAAAGCAATCAGTTGCCAAAATAAACTATAGGTTTCAGTGGGTGCCTGGACATTCGGGCATTGTTCTCAATGAAATTGTTAACAAGTTAGATAAAGAAGCCGTATTGGATGACAGGGATTTGGACAATTAGGTGACTTTCAAACATTCCAAACATCACAATTAGCACACAATTCTTTAAAAAGCCTGGAACACTCGTAAGCAAAATGGTAGAAATGCATTCAGGACGAATATCCACATTACCACTGGTTTACAAAGAATAAAAAAAATGAGGAGACATGAAATAGTTAATATAGAATGGACACCCAGCAGTAAATAGTATATTACATAGACTTAAGTCATATTTTACTTCTTTATGTTTGAATTGCAGTTTGGGATAGATAGAGACGTTATAACATTTAATCCTAGTATGCTCAAAGTATGATTTTATTCGTAAAAAATGCTTCGACTATGTCAATAAATGTTTCACAAATAATAGAAATAAAATTTTAACAGGTTTAATTAGATCTCAAGAACTTAATATTTAAAAATAAATAAACCAATTATCCTTAAAACTTAAAGAAATATTATATAATAACAATTTAAATAAATGGGGTTTTACGTTGGATTTACGATACATTTTATATACAAGTTATATTCGGTGGCTCTAGCTCTTTAGATAGGTAGGCCCAGGTAGAGATGATCAACATAAATCATAGAGAACTTCTACTTTAACTAACCAAAATCATACCGATAGGACAAAATATTAATTAGGATGTAAAATTATACACCTTTGTATTCTCAACAGTTAAGACAAATTTAAAGAAATCACAAGAAAGTCGTAACCAATCAAAAAAGAAGCAAAAATATCAACCAAGCAGCTGACGCAAGTTTAGTGAATTTCCAAAATTAAATTTATATGATTTACGGTTTCAACCAACAATTAATTTATCTATCACGAAATATGTTAGTTCAATGTGTTTGCAGATAAGCCTCCAGCTCGTAGCAGAAAAACTCGCTTTGTGAGTTTCTACTTCGATCTTGCGGCATTCGTTTCGCTCGCAGCGTATAAGCTCGGATGTTGGCCACGGTTCAGAACATGCCCCACGGTAAAATTCCCCTCATGTACCGGGTACTTTTATGGCATTTATTTGATCGATTTTGGGGGAACCAAGCTAGCTGTAAGGTCGTGTAAAAAACAAAATGTGCAAAATAATATCCTGCATTTATTGTGTAGATAAACCACTAAAAAAGTTTCATTCACGAAAAATCTAAAAAAATAGTTACTTCCGGTCAAAAAACGTGCTTCCCATTGTTGGAATTTTTTGATAACGAACTGGTCCGAGCGACTTCGACAACCAACGTGTGTACCAAATTTGGACCAAATTGGACTTAGAGTGTGAACACAAATGTAAATAATATTTTTAATGTCATCCCAAAACGTGTTCTGGTGATTATTATCGGTGCTCATTTACTATTCCCGACCTTAGGTTCACCATAAGGGTCACTGCAATATCTCATTTTTCCTATGAAAATTCTATGAAATTGATAAAAAAAAGAAAGAAAAATTTAAGGAATAAACTGTGTTAAAATGACTTCATTGATAAATTCCCAGCCAGCCAAAAATGGGAACGTAAACAAAAAAATACATTGTTGATTGTTGCAAGACCATATTGCGTGTTATTACTTTATTATTTGAGGTTAGGTTACGTTGTAATTTTTCTTACAACTCTAGTTTTATAATGATACACAAATCTTTAAAATTTTCTTGTATATATAGTATAGCTGTTTTTATGAACAAGCGAAAGCTACAGCTTCGTTTATTAGTATAGGTTATTATAGTTATTCGCTACTATAAGGTTATAAAGGGTGCAAAGTTGAGTTTGTCACACGAAATAAACATTTGATGCCCGAGTCGCAGACGAAGACGTTACAGTTTATTGAAGGTGACTAAGTAAACTTTGTACCTGTAATACATACACAGTTTTCTTACAGCTGCATTTTAAATTAGTGTTTTAGTTTTTTTAAATGGCTGTTTTACTAAACAATACGTGTTAACATTATAATCTGATTCACAAACGTTCTGTATAATATTCCAGATAGTATTGCATTAGTTTACATGTGTGCCACCAAGAGCTGCACAACTCAAGCACAACAATAATTAACATTTTCAAAATATAGCCTATATCAGCTGTTTATTTTATATGCAGTGCGGTAAAAGTAAAACAAAGAGGTATAATTAGTTGACGCTGAACACATTGTAGTTTAGTTCGCAAACTGCTGTGAGTGTGCAAAAATATATTTTTTTAAGTAGCTGAAGGAAAATTTATTGTCTCTATCTACATTTAGTGTAAAATGCGATAAATTAAATCAGCATAATTTGTGAAGTTTATTCAAATAATCTTTATATATTCATTTAACTCATTCAACTCGAGCGAGCAGATTCTGAACATTTACTCCAAGCCTTTGCAACCAATTTGCTTAGAATAATTGCTAGGCTTTAAGTTGCTGTTTATAATACGCCTTTAAACCCAACTATAGACTCCAACTCTGAAACTTTGTATGAAATAACTTGTTAAGCCTAATTATCTTCCATCCCTTCCTTTACCCTCTCCAACCCTTAATTAACAAAACAAAGAGGTAGCAGAACACCTAAGCTTTGTCCCTCGCCTTTGTTGATTCTCTTCTCAAATACTTTAAATACGTAAGTAGAGAGAAAAGGATGGTTTTACCTCAGGGTGACCCAGGGGTCTCCCCAACCCCAAAATTCCTCCTTCCACCCCCAAAATGCCTCCATTTCCTGACCCAAAAATTCCTCTCACCGCCTCCCACCTAACACCCCTTGTTCCCGCCCAGGCTAGAAAATTCCACTCACCACCCCCGGATCCCAATTCAAATCCCTCCTACCACCCCCTTTTTCCAGCCCCAGACCCAAACATTCATCCCTCCACCCCCAAAATTCCACCCACCACCCAATTATTCCCGGGTCACTCCTCACCTCAAAAATTCATCCCAACCTCCCCAAAAACTTTGACTAAAAATAAATCCCATCCCCACCTTTTTTAAACCATATCCAAGGTTACCATCTCCCCTATAAACCTAAGACAAAAATTAACTCTCTCTTTTAACGCAAGTGGATCCATGATTAAAAATAAATCCCACCCCCATACAAACCCAAGGATGAACACAACTGTCTTTATATTATGATTAATAATTTAAATATATATTATGTGAATTCAACATTGAAAGTTGAACTTTTGTAAATTTAAAGTTGAAAAAGGAAACTAATATTCTTTGGTTAAGAAAACATTCTTCGAAATATTTTAAAACAGTTTATTCAAAAGTATTATTAAATACATAATATACACAATCTTGACGGGAAAGAATAGTCAGTCCCGATTTAAAAGTAACCATATGAACTAGACATATTTAAACTAAACTAATGGGAAACTAACCCCATCCATCAAACAACGTTTTCTTTATTGCGTTTCGTAAACTATACTCCCTTCTCTATAAACCTAAAGTTGAAATACAACTATCTTTTTATTTTTTGTTACCGCAGGGTTACCCCTTCCCAGACACCACCCCATTCATCTAACCAACACCAGATTTTGAACCCTTACCAAAAAAAAAAAAAAAAAAAAAAAAAAAAACTGTTGTCTCAAATTTATTTGTATTTTTGATAACTTAAGGGTAAACACAACTTTCTTCATATTAAGATTACCGATTTAAATATTATTATGTGAATTCAACACTATATATGGTTTGACTTCTACAAAGGACACTAATTCCATCAACTTAGAACTACAAACATCTGACGGGAGAAACATATTTGGTGAGTATTGAACTGTATATATTTATAATTATAGACAGGGTTATTTTTACTTTGGAGTATACAAAATTGATGAACAATATAAATACGCGGTCCAATACTAACATCATATAAATTATATGAATATAATAAAATACAGTATTATTATTATTATATTAAATTTGTATAGATAATATTTGTCGTGTATTACTGAATTTAAAAAGTATAAATCTTAAATGTATGGGTTAAAAAACTAATAGTAATAAAAATACTAACAAAACAAACCAAAACCAAAAACTAATATTAATAGTTAATATATTGACTTATTTTCTTTACTTATTATGATTACAGTTAAAAAATGGAACATCTCAAAGGATATCTGAACACTGTGAAAGCCCAGGAAACAACTAAATTGTCAGATTTAAGGATTGGAGTTCCTTACAGTATCGTACAGTTTGAGAGAGTTCGGACGCGATACGGAGATGCAGTAATAGTCGTTTTAGAAGGACTGGTTGGAGACTGTTTTTTTCTGAAAGTATACCTACCCAAGAGATTTGCAGTGGCAATAACGGAGAAAATGGCTACTAATTACAACACCTTATCCTAAAGGTTATCGTTACTATATAAAGGCGAAATGGGCGATATTGAGTTTGTGTAAACTAAATAACACTTTTTACATATAATTAATTATAAGTATCAATAAACAAACTATTATATATAACAAAACATTCAACCTATTTACCCTCTTCTTCCCCCACCAAACATTTTTTATTACAAAAAGGATTATTAAAAATGATCTTTTAACATAATAGATCATACTATTAATCAGACATTCTGAAAGCTGGAACTTGTAAGCCCACCAAAAATAAATAGTTCACAGAATAGTGAAACTAATTGAGTATAACTTGCAAAAGTGTTTATTTCTATCAAAACGCCTTAAGTCATTAGAAAGTGTATGCACGTATTCCATTAATTGATGGTAAGTGCAAATTGGAGAATTACAACTGTGAACATTTCCTAAGAAAGCTGATTTCGGTTAATTCAATATTTAGATCTATAGATTGTGATTGTAACGAATCTATTTACTTTCTACAAAATTTCACAATATACCAACGGCGTAAATACAAACATAAGTTAAGTTAGAAACTCAGTGATGTTGACACACTTGTGTATATAAAGATAGAGGTAACTTTGGCTTATTTATCAGTTCCAAGTGAGACAGCTGCTGTATTCTCTCTGTGATCTACTAAATTTCTAAGTTTTATTTATTGTTTTTCCAGTATTGTATAGTACTTTATATAAAAATGCCTGAATTATGTTCTCTTTGCAATAAATCATTTCCTTCAAAAATCTCACTTAATAAACATACACAAGTATTACACGGTAGTCAAGGTAAATTATTTAGTTGCGACACATGTAAAAAAATCATTTCCTCACGAGCACAAGCGTTAAAACGACATTACTAATACATACTCAGAAAAGTGATGATATGTACAAATTAATGTGAAATATGTAAAAATCATTTAACAGAAAAGATAATCTAACACATCACATTAAAACTCATATACTTAAAAATCATGTTACACAATCTCAACAAAGTACATCACACAACATTGATGATAATACACCACAACCGATAATGATAATACACATTACAATCAAAACCGGATGATGTTTTTATGGACATAGAAACATCTTTTGAAAACAGACTTAAAACATTCACTCTTAATAAATTCATTAACTTAGTTGTAAATCTACATGGGTTTTTTCAATGTTTTAAAACCCCATATTGTCAATGTGTTAAAAGATTCTTTAGTAAGTAATGAAGCAATTAAAGCCAACATTTTTATCGAATTTAAATTTATTAATTTTAAGAAAGAAATGTTTATTCGCAGCTTCAAAACTCGCAACGTTCCCCTTTTTCGTAGCACTGATTTGGATGATTTTTGTAACACAGCTTTGAAAAAAATTTGGAAAACGGTTGACCCTAAAGGCCATCCACGTAACTTCCCGCTAAGTTTAATTACAACAAACACTATTTTTGGAAATTTTGAACTGCCATAACTTTTGAATGAATCAACCGATTTTTATGCGATTTGCGGCAATCGATGCAGTTTTTTAAGTCCATTGAAAGAATCAACAACAAAAATTTTTCAGATGAAAAGTTTCGGAGAAATTGAGGAAAAACACTTTTTTGGATTTTCTTTCGTTCACGATATCTCGCGAATGAATCAACCGATTTTTATGCGATTTGCGGCAATCGATGCAGTTTTTCGATTCCATTAAAAGAATCGACAAAAACATTTTTCTGATGAAAAATTTCGGAGAAATTGAGAAAAACACTTTTTTTGATTTTCTTTCGTTCACGATATCTCACGAACGAATTGACCGATTCTGACCGGACTGGTAGCGATTGACGTCAATTTTTAAGGTTAAAAGCTGATTACATTTTGGAATTGATCGGTAAAGTCGTTTAAAAGTTATTCCAAAAAAACCTGATTTGAAAAATTTTTATTTAAAAATAAAGTTTCTTACCTTATTTTCTTCCGTCACGTGACCTCTTCTTTATATTCGTTAGTGACGCGTTTCGGGACTTTTATCCCATCATCAGACACAAAATTACTCAATCGAGGTCGTCATACATTAAAATTAAATTACACAAAACACACATAGCACATTTCACGTTTAGGTGTACACCTTCTGGTGACCGGCCGGCAACTGTCAGTCTGTTGTCTCGCGCACTCTGAACCTGTTCTTACCGTGGGCTTTTTGGATTCTTATCGCCGTATCATATAACGTATTCGAGTAAAAACTCAGCTGGTCGTTTAATAACTGGTGTTCGCCGTTTTTTTAAAATTTTTATTTCTTAGTTTTTTTGAAATTTCTCAGAACCTACCGGTCCGAATTAGTTGAAATTTTCAGGAAATCTAAGTTTGATGGAACTCTTTAGAACGCCGTTTGGTAGGATCCAATCGGTTAAACCGTTCAAAAGTTATAAGCGGGTCACATACTTACATACACACACACACATACATACAGACAGGGAGTGGTCAGGGAAGATTCCTAGGACCTCAAAACGTCGAGATCTGATGAATACTCGATTTTCGAAAAACGGGGTGAAACCAATAACTTCCCGATTTTAGAAAATTTTCAATTTTCTTTTAGCGGGAAGTTAAAAATCTTGCGTGAAAAAAGTGAATGCGAGTTGAAAGGTTCAGGTTTTATTTTTTCAACTTCACAAATTTGAAATAAGGATTAATAAATATAAACCTTTAAGGGGTAGTCAATATATTGAACTCCCCACAACAATTAAAAATACACATTCTGTAATAAATGTGCAAAATAGTGATAATTTCTCTTGCAAGTATGCTGTGTTGACACCATTTGTTGACCTGAAAAACGCCAATCGGATGAATTCATATGTTAACAAACCAGAACTTGATATAAAGTATAATTGGAATTGTATCGATTACCCTGTTAAAATTAATGACACCCCTAAATTTGAAAAAGTCAACAACATTAGTGTTAACATTTTTGGAATTGATGAAAAAGACAATATATACCACATTAAAGTTTGTAAAAAAATTACCATCGCGATCTGTTGTATACATGTGAGAAAGTGAATCATTCCCATTACTCAAATTTTAACAAATTAGTTCAAAACCAATTGACTAAACGTGCAAATTCAGTACAAGTATGTAAACGATGTTTTGCATATTTTGATGATCGATATGGAAAAAACTAGATTTCAAAAATTAGAAGAACACAGGATGTTATGTGCTATACATGCACCGTTACGTACAGACATGCCTGTAGAAAAGGAAATACATTTTAAAAGCTATAATCGTAGTCATAGAGTTAGATTTGTTGTATACGCTGACTTTGAAAGCATTTTAACCCCGATCGAAGGTCCGTTCCCCAACACCCAATATAAATATACTACACAGTACCAAAAAAATATACCATACAGTTATGCATAACTCATAAATGACAGTGAAAATTTATTTTCTGAACTTAGAGTATTCCGGGGCCAAGATAATGCAAAACATTTTATGAAATCGCTAAAAAAGATGTAAAGCAAATGAACGAAATGTTGTATGCCAATAGACTTCAAATGACCCCTCTAACGCCGGATGCAGAGCAATATCACAAGAATTGTAAAATATGTCATATTTGTAAAAAGGGTGATTTTCCTGAAAATTATAAAAACGTCCGCGATCACGATCATGCCACAGGGAAATATAGAGGTCAGGCACATAACTCTTACAACATAAACTTCCAAGATCAAAGATTTGTACCAGTGTTTATGCATAATTTGACCGGCTACGACAGTCATTTTATTATAAGAGGGTTAGGATACGACAGTGAAGAAATTCATGTCATACCAAATTCTGAGAAAAAATATATTTCGTTTTCAAAAACCATCAGCGTAGAACACTGTAAAAGACAGACAATGCAAATTAGGTTCCTAGACACATTCCGTTTCTTACCTAGTAGTCTAGCTACATTGGCAGAAAACTTGTTCCTCAAAATTTCATAAATACTAGAGACAAATTTAATGAACAGGAGAAATTTAATTTAATGACCAGGAAAGGTGTATTCCCCGATGAATATATCACAAACAATGACAAATTAGAAGACACACAACTACCACCTATAGAAACGTTTTACAGTCGCTTAAGTAATTCCGACATTACTTGTGAGGATTATTTACACGCACAAAAATTATGGGAGCCATTTGGAGTAAAAACTTTAGGTGAATACTCAGACCTCTATCTTTTGGCCGACGTACTAATCCTAACCGATGTTTTCGAACACTTTAGATGCGTATCTTTAAAAACATACAATCTTGATCCCGCATACTATTACACATTACCTGGTTACGCTTGGGACTCTATGTTAATAGTAACAGATGTAAAACTAGAACTTTGACTGATTTTGACATGCATCTCATGTTTGAATAAGGGATTCGTGGTGGAATTAGTCAATGTTGTAGACTTTACTCCTGTGCTAATAATAAAGACTGCCCCACTCGTTTCAAAAGTAAAAAACCATCAAAATACATAACTTACGTTGATTCTAATAATTTGTACGGAAATTCTATGGTACAATATCTAACAACACATTATGGCTTCTAATTCTTGCACGAATTTGAGATTAGTGAACTAGATGTAATGTCTATATCCGATACAGCCGAAGAAGGATACGTCTTGCAAGTAGATCTAACTTGCCCCGAATCCTTACACAACTTGCACAACGATTTCCCTTTCTGTTGTGAACAAAGAGGAGAGGGGACTAACAAGAGATTAATGACTACTTTATATGATAAAGACAAATACATCGTTCACTATAGAACATTAAAACAAACTATTCAACACGGACTTGTGCTATAAAAGATCTACAGAGTAATACAATTTACACAGTCGGCTCCTTAAGAAATATGTTGATCTAAACACCATGTTGCTGCCAATAGCAACCACAAATTTTGAAAAAAAATTCTATACATTGATGGTTAATGCTACATTTGGTAAATCTATGAAAAATGTACGTAATCGTATAGATATTCGACTTGCTTCTTCAGCAGCAAAAGTGGAAAAATTAGTAGCTAAAAGTAATTTCATAGACGAACTATTTATAACGAAAACCTGGTAGGAATTCAGTTAGAAAGAACCAAACTGATTCTGAACAAACCGATCTATTTAGGACAGTGTATACTAGATACTAGTAAAGTACAAATGTACACATTCCATTATGATGTAATGCTCCCTATGTATGGTGTAGATAGATTAAAACTACAGTATACAGATACTGACAGCTTCATATATGAAATACAAACTGAAGACTTGTATGAAGATATGAAACTAAACATAACACATTTTTACACTAGCAACTACCCGACAAATCACTCCTTGTTCTCAAACTCTAATAAAAATTTGTTGGGAAAGTTCAAGGATGAAGCATCAGGTAGTGTTATTGAAGAGTTTGTCGGTCTTCGCAGTAAATTGTATGCAGTAAATGTACTAATAGAAGTTTTGTTGAAAAAATTAAGTTTTAAACACTACTATGATTGCCTTTACAATAATAAAGATTTGCACACTCAAAATAATAGTATACGTAGTTTTCAGCACAATGTATATACTATTGAAACAAACAAATTGTCACTATCAGCCCAGGATATCAAAAGACATATATTAGAAAATAATATAGATACTCTTGCGCATGGACTCTCTTAGACAACTATATATTTAGGTTAAATTCATATTCAGAAAAGTAAATGTTGTTAACCACAGTAACATTTAAAAAACATTTCACATTAACTTTTTTATTTTTTTTTGTAGAATATTTATAAAGACTTCGTTTGATTGCATTAAAATGAATGTAAAGATACTTAATTCATGGTAGTTAATACTGGAAATCTCATTGAGTAAACAATAATTTAAATATCTGAAGAGAAAAGTATCTGGGTCACTTCGGAACACTAACAGTACTCAAATTACTTTTTATAAGTACTTTTTATAAGACACACTTTGTGATCACATATACTTTTGGTATTCATGTTCAGCCTCACATATAAAATAATATCAATGGATAAATCATAATGATGTCCAAATGTTTACAAAAAAAACAACAAAAAAACCCATCATAGGTATGCCCAACAAATGTTAATCGTCAGGCCTAAAAATCTGCAAATCAATATTTGATGGTAAATAAAAAAAAGTCATCCACAAAATATTTGATGTGAATAAATAAATGGTATGTTGACGGTAAGTAATTTTCTTAAATCCAATTCTAATAATATTAATAATTGTATTCGAAGTAGACTTGTACAAGAATACATAATATTTGTGATAACTTCTTACAGTCATTATACTTTTATATATTTATAATATCTTGAGAGTAATAATAGGTTTAAACCAGCCTTGTTTAAATTCACCACTTTTTTTAATTGTTCGTTTATAACTATTAAAAAACATCTAAATATATATATATGTTGAAACCTTTTTTTGATACAATGAAGAGGTCCAAAGCCCTTGAAAATTGGTGATGGGACTTATTATTACAAAATCAAGATATATAAATATAATGGAAGTTTTTTTTCATAAAATTAAGGAGATCCGAGCCCTTCGGCAACTTTTTTAAAGTTCTTTTATTTCTTCAACTATTTTATAGGTTTTTTACCATTAATCCCTCTAAAAAAAAATTTGTAAGAATGAATTTTTTTGTCCATCCCATATTTTGTGTTATATATGGGTTTTAGTGGTTTTTTGTACCAAATTTCACGTTTAAAAACAATTTGAATAACGTTTTTGTTTGTGAAACAATTTAAATGATTTTTTTTCTCATAATATGCATGTGCTAATACAACTTTTAGAATACTGAAAATTTTCTAGCTTGCATAGTAAAAAATATATGTACAGTACTTTTAAATATTCACAATAAAAAAAAAAAAAATTTTAAATTTAATTTTTTTAAATTAAAAACCTATTTGATAAGGTAAAACATTTTCCATACTCTAGATTGTTGCAAAAGGTATCAACATAATGCTGTAAAAATTTCATGTTTCTATCTCTTATAGTTCAAAAGTTATTCAAACTTTAGTGTAACAAAATACGGAAAAAAAGATTTGCGGCAAATCTTACATTTAAAGTTTTTATTACATAAATCAATGAAAATCTGCCTTTTTACCTTCTAAAATTTGCCTGCTCTGTAGGTTTTTCCCTATGTTATATCCCTTACACTATAATTGTCTATGTTTATAAATCACACACAATGTAAATAACAAACATTTATGATATAAGAAAGAGTAAAGATCAGCTAATACTCTAAAAACGACAAAAATCGAGTAAACCGACTGTTTAAATAACAGCAAAAAAAACCCACAAAAAATGCTCAAAACAGCTTGAAATTTTGTACACATACTTTTAATTACATGCACTTTGAAAAAAGATAGTAACAATTTTTTTTCAAAATTTTGGGAAAATCGGTCTTTGAAGGGCTCGGATCCCCTTAAGACTCATATTTTTTCCTCATTCACATAATTTATTTATGCTATAATTTATTTATACTATAAATACAGCTTAAAGTGTCGCATTTTTTAACTTTTTAAAGAACCATCAACTTTGTATTTAATTAATTATTTTTGATAAATAAAAATAAAAATTTTAACAATTACATTTATTAACAAAAATTAAAAAAAAAACTACAAATTACACTTCGATAACTGCGACTGAATTTAGTTTTTACTCTTACTAATCATTCAATATTTCTTGAAAAACTACGTCATAAAGTCTCCTTTGGGAAATTTCCCTTGGTTCTGACCCTCTTTTAAAAAGATTTTTATTCCCGCAAAAGATGTTGAAATACAATAGAGATTTACACTACATTGCCAGACACGTATTTAGAAAACAGGGTTACACCACCGCGTCAAAGACAGCACATAGCCTACAAAGGGTTATAAACACGCAGGTGAAAAACACAGACAAATTCAGTTCCACCGGAGTATATGAGTTGTCTTGTGCTGATTGCCAAATGAAATATATAGGACAGACTGGCCGATATTTCAAAAAGAGGTATAAAGAACATATTCCGACAGCCAGACTAATACAATGCCCACAAAAGGTAGAATCAAAAGACACAGAGCACCTCATAAATAACAACCACAAATATTCTACAATCAGCGAAGACTTAAAAATACTACATCGGTGTGAAAAAGGAAAATTACTGAATGCGTTGGAACAGTACGAAATTTACAAAATGTTTAAAACCACACCTAACCTGACACTCAACGAGAAATTAGGTTTTGATTCTAATGTATTATTCGACACAGTAATATCTGAAACAGACAAAGAAGATTCCAACTAGATCCCCCCTCCAATTCCTTAACCGATAACAAGATTACATATCACTAGAACAGATTAATACAATGCGAGACAGTAGGCCTACCGGACACGCGATCCTTTTGTAATATGTGACTTGTGCGTGTTTATTGTTTTTGTGAAAATATGTGTTTAAGTGTGTGTATTCATATTCATTGACAACGGAGATACTCCTCCTGACAACTTGATAATGGCTGAATAGCCGAAACGGCCGTCGTATAAGCAACGACGTATGACTATTGGTGACGGTAAGTTATTATTATATTAATTTATTTTGTCCTCTAACTCTTTTCCTCCATACCTTTCCGTTGTCCTGCCACGTATAAAATTTGGGTAAAATTTGTTGGTCTCTTGAAGATTGGTCTATTTGATTTAAACGAAACCAAGCCATTAATTTAGTGTCTCTTGGATCTAACGCTCTTTCTTCGTTACCTTCCACAAAAGTTATTCTTTGCTGGTTTTCAAGATGGCACTCTAAATTTACTACAGAGTGACTTTGGTAGTGCATAGGGTATTCTAAGATTCTCCACATTGCCTCAACTGATCCAACCCATCTTGCGTTTAAATACCCATCTACTTCGTCGTAAATAATATCACCATTGCGAAACGCTATTGATGCTGAGTCAAAACCTTTATAAATATATTTATAACTTATATTTCACTGAATTGACTGCTACATATTTCCACATTTATATGTGCGTTATATTTTTTGAGGAGATAGGGATTGTATGGTACTACAAATCTGTTGTCTACTGCGTTTCCCCGAACGTTTACAGTATTTCCGTTATTACGGCGTCTGTATAAAGGGTAGCCGTTTATATTCTCCCTAGTTTCTTCCAGAAACGCTTTCGGGAAAGACTTGGAGCATTTTCCGTCCACCATACATGGTGAGATGGATTCATTGTTCCACATGGCCCATGGATCATGTGTTTTTTCACTATTTCATGGAGATCAGGATATTGATTTTGATCTGGAATTTCAGCCCAAACTGCTAAATCAATGGTTTCTGCATCCCTAAGAGTGTATTCGTCAGCAAGGGTAATCAAAATATGTGCATGAGGCAGTCCCCTTTTCTGAAACTCTATTGTATAAATTACAGCAAGTACTGTGCCAAACAATTTGTTAATTCTTATGTCATTCAATAAATCTTTAAGTTTTTCGTGAAACACACGCACGATCAAATCTGGGCGCATATTTGGAGGTTCATTGTACTTGAGATTAGATTTTATTCCATCCCAATTTGGGTTACACGTAAATGTTACGAAGAGGTCAGGCTTCCCTAATTGACGGACAATAGCCATTGCATTTAAGTAGTTAATATGTAGATTGCGAAAACTGCATTGGAAAGATTTTGGTAAAATTACCTGCCGGCCAATACGTGCACCTTCGTTTTCTGCCCGAGCTCGTATTGCATCATGGAGATTCATATGAAGTTCGGCACGAAGTTTTGATTGTTCTCTTCTAATGAATGCTCCCTCAATCCTGGTAAACATATCAACAATGTATTGAAGAAATAATTTCCCACCATGGATAATTGGTGAGAAATCTTGTCTGACAGAGAATCTATGAGCTGGGAATTGCAACTGCGTTACTGTGTTGCGGTGTCTAGTTGCTCGCTCTGCAACTTGAGGTATCCCTCGAAACCATCCTTCATCTCCATAGGGAAATAATAAAGGATACGCCATAGGGTCAACACCTGAACAGTGTGCTGCTAAATTCTCTGGAACTCCATTTTTTGGGTACACACAAACTGAGGAGGGCCTTCGGGACAACCATCATCAGATCTGAATACTGCAGCAACGTCATTTGCAGTTGGTAAGTTATACCGCCTTTGGTCTCTACTTCTGTCTGTATAAATAACCATTCGCACGTTTTGTTGTTGATCCTAAGGAGTTTCTCTGAGAATGTCTCCCATTGTTTTGAAAGCTTGGGCATAAGGATTTATTTCACTTAGTAAATTTGTAAGTTCTCTCATTAAGGTAAAGTCACAACCCATATTTTGTGGTGCATCGTGTCTCATTTTAGCTGCTTGTTCAGAGTCATAAAAATAAATGTGAGCATATTGGTTATTTGTGTCATCATCTATATTTTAATTTATTCCTAGCCTATGATGAACTTGGCCATTAACAATAAAAACATAAGGTCCACCATGGTTAGGTTTAATCTTACTACTGGTGCTTACCATAGCCAAGGCATTATTATAGTTTCTGCTAATGGTTTTGAATTGTCTGGATCCGTCTGTGTTACCTGTAATCATTTCTTTTATCAATTCGTTTGACCTAACATTTAGGAAGTTAACTTTACCACCCAGGCCAACACGATGTACATATTCTTCTTGTATTTTTTTCACTTCCAAAATACGTTGCATAACAGAACTGGCAAATATTATTCATTTCTCCATGTGTGTGCGAATCTGGATTTCTTATTGTTAAACCAGGCCTCACTTCTTCTACTCTTCTCAATCGCACAAGATCTCTTATTAATTGTCTCCTCCTCCTGTTTTCAATGTTTCTTCTTTGAACTCGAGGCATTATCTGTTCTTTAAACAAAACTACCTTCGAATTGAATCGTATTTTATTTGTCTAACATTAAGAATGTTCCTATAACCTCCTAATTAATATAAAAATTATTATTTACTTCTACGAAACAGCTGTTTTGTATAGAAATGTTTTTATAGCCTCCTGAATACTTTATAGCTATATATCATATCATTATTTACATTTATAGCCTATGTTATGTTTTGTTTATAATAAAGGTGTAGGATAATAGTATCGTCAAAACTAACATGGAAAATAATGTTAAATGTTCAAATGAAATTATTTTGTATATTTTATAATAGCAGTTATATAATTATTTAATAATTGTTTCATATTTTGAAATCAGCTGTTAATATTGGTTACTCAACTACCGTATTAAGTACCGTATATTATCAATAAATATGCCTACTATTAAATTATAATATGCCTTATTTATTTTTAATAAGGATATAACATAGCTTTTTCTTATTTTTAAATACAATAACGCAATTTTTATTGTATTGTGTGTCTTGAAACATGTGTTGATTCTGTCTAGGCCTAACTTAAAATATTGTTTTGTACTAAAAGCTGGACAACCGAATCAACTGTTTTATCTGTTATTTTATTCAACTAGGGGAGACCCCTGCGTGCTCCGCACGCCAACCCCCAATGGAACCTTCTAAAAACAAATGTTATGTTTTATTTATAATAAAGTTGTACAATTAATAATAACCTTAAAACTAAGATAAATAATGATAAATGTTCATTCAAATCAAATTATTTCTTATATTTGATAACAGCAGTTATAATAATGGTTAAAAGAACCAGCAAGGCTCAGGTCTACACTTTAAAACCCTAACCTAAAAGCTAGAAATAAAAAAATAAGTGCTACAAATTTTGAAATCAGCTGTTAATGGAAATATTGGAACAAACAGCTATATTATCAGTTTTTTATTCAATTTATTACTATGGTAATAAATGTAAATACATGTGTTGGTTTATCATTCTCGGCCTAACCTAAGATTTTTTTCCGACTAAATTTACAAATATTGAAATAAAAAAGGTTTTTATCGAAATGAATTATAGCCTATGTTACTCAGGGAAAGTGTAGTTTTTTATCAGTAAAACTATTTTTTCAATCGGTTCAGTAGTGCCAGAGATTACCCCCTACAGACAAACAAACAAAAAAACAACCTTTACCTCTTTATAATATTAGTATAAATGTATGAAAAGTTAATAGAACAGCCATACAACCTTCCAAAAATCACACCTATAAGGTTTCTCTTCTATGTGTGTGTCAACGTGTATCTTTTATAGGTTAATACGTAGCAGATTTTATTTAAAAATATAATTTACATTAACTGTTATATTATTTTACAGAACAGCTGTTTTATGTTTTTAATTTATTTATTTAATACCAAATGTTTTAATGTAAGCAAAGCATTAAATTAAAGTTTTTAAATTCTCATGTATTTCTTATGGGGATTTTTCGTTTTTCGGGAACCTCAAAAACCCTTTAGTTTTTAATTTTAGAAAAAAACTTATATTTTTCCCTCGTTCCTTGAATCGATACCTTTAATTTGATACCTCTCCCATTATCCTCCGATTTACCAAATTCCCACAATTTTGAATCTAAAATTTCGCTTACAGAATTATATATAAGGATTGGTTGCTATGGTAATGAATTTAAATACATTCAAGAAGTTGTTTCATCAATCTAGGCCTAACCTATAATTACTCGAGGCATTTTCTGTTCTTTGAACAAAAATACCAACGAAGGGAATCGGACTTTATCTGTTTAACATTAAGAAGGTTTCTATAACCTACTGAATAGGCTACTATTAACATAATTATTTACATCCACGAAAGCAACTGGATTAGTTTGTTTCTTATTATAAACAGCTGTTTTATATAGAAATGTTTTTTTTTAAAATTCGTTCCATGTTAATCTTATGGGTAAAACCCGACCTTTGAGATTAGCTCACGCCATTAAGGATAAGAATTTTTGACATCTAAAACCATATTGCAAAACTACGAAATGAGACGAATTTTTTGAAACCTTAAACATTAAAATTGGTCCAGAAATAAGGGAGGAGTTGTGTTTACAAAAAACGGCTTCACGTATTAATATAAGGATATAATACAAACTCATTACATGTATATACAATTAAACAAATCAGATATGAATATATCATTACACAATTCATTTTCATTAAATAATGAAATAAAGTCTCTCATTAGAATAATTTTCCTTAAGTAGAGCATTTGTAGAATGGAGCTAGACAAAATCTAGCTAGAGCCCTCTCTGAACCTGTGTACACTGCCAAACGTAAATGCACTTTGTAGAGCAGTGCTAAAGATTTCTGAGAGCAGTGTAAGCCTAAGTTTTTTTTGCGCTTTGTTGTGAAGTTAAAATGTCTTTAAGCAAGCGTTTAGCAGCTAGGGTGGTTGTGAGTGCCTTGTTAAAAAAGAAAACTATGACGAGTTGTATCGCCACTTTTTTTCTTGTTAATTTATTGACCTAAATATATTGGTTTGTTGAGCGTTATTTTCGTTTTCGCCAAGTGTATTCCCACAAGGTTTTCACTATAAATTAGTGCTATCTATTAAATTACTTTTATCTTGACTAAACTGGAAACTTTGTAACATTACGTGAACATTTTGGTGTGTCTACAGAATATTGATTTTATGAGAACCCCTAACCGAGATATGGGCTTTAAATATCCAAATTTGAGTATTTCCTTGTATGATCGTATATCGTTTTCAAACCCATACTCTAATTAAAATAATATCTGGTCGATATTTTAGTTTAAAAAAAGAAAAAAATTAATTCCGAAATGTTTCTTTAGATATAAATACATGACGATATTTTTGTAAATGTTATTATAATTTGTTTAAAATACAAAATTCAATGTCTAACATTAAAACAGAAGAGTAAAATATTTATGGTATTAACCTAAGAATTGGGTGAAATATTTGCTGTTAACCAAATAATTGGGTAAAAATTAAAAGTTTAATCCTAAAAATTGGGTAAACATTTGGGTGTTTGTATAAAAAATAGGTTTGTGGTAAACCTAACAATTGGGTACAATTTTTGTGTTTAACCTAAGAGTCGGGTCATAATTAGAGGTTTAACAATAAGAATTCGGTAAAAATTTGTTGGTCAACCTAAAAACTGTGTGAATTTCTTTTTGGTTGAACTGAAATATTATAAAAGTTTGGTCACTAACTCAAGAGTCGTGAATAATATTAATTTTACACAGATAAATTTCAACTCTCTTCATAAACAACCCGTAATTTATTAAACCTTATCCCATTTTAAACCAAAAGAATTTATATGTTAACGATTTACTTTCTCTTTTCATACAATTTGGTAGTGATGAAATTTTAAACATAGTATTTGTAATATATTAATTTATGTTAATGGTAATTATTGTTTTATGTTGTGTACTGTATTTTATATTAATAAAATCTTACCATTTATCAGACTTTATCATTTCAACTACATAATTCTAATAAAGGTATCAAATAATAACACTTACACTTTTGTAGGAAAACATTATTTCAAAAATTACAAATATTTATTAATACTTAGATCAAATATACAATATTTAATTCAGAAACTCATCTCAGTATAATAATATTTTACAAATGTTATTAAATATTTGAAAACTTACTTACATTTATTAATGTTTTTAAAAACAAGTGCAGTCTAAAATAATTTACAAACATATGTAATCACATTACAATAATTTCAGCTAAAATCAAGTTTTTATTATTTGTATCACATTTTATTTTTATATATTACATTATTTCTGTTGAGTACAGTTTTGTTAAACCAATCATTTAATACTTCAACATTATTTAGAGTGCACACAAATTTAGTGTGACTGTTGTGAAAAAAACAACGTTTAAATGTCTCGTTCGAGTTTTAAAGTCCAAGAGATGGACAGTGTAAATCTTCTAAATTTATAACTTCTTTCTCAAAAATATGTTCAATAAATACACATTTTTCTTAACCCTTGACGTAAATAATATTCATTTTTCACAGATGCATTTCAATTCTTTTATCAACGATTCATAACTGGTCGAACCGTCGCCCCACTTTAATTAAACCATGATAATTATGAGTTAACCAGTTACATTCTCTTTTCCTGAAGTTGGATAACGTATTAAATTCGAAAAGCGGTCCGACAATATAGTGCTGACAATATTTCCTATCTGTAGATGTTATTGCTAATTCCTTTATTATAAATTCGTTAGAGTTATTCTTAAAACATTGGACGTCAATTATTACATTTATTACAATAACTAAACACCAAACGCTACAAAATAATATTAATATGCATCAACCAATAACCATCCTATTTATGAAATATTTCCGAAGTCAACCCCAACGTTTCTAATTTCAACTACTTTAATGAATAGTAATCTATAGTAATCTATTATAATATAGTTGTTGTATGATTTCAAAATACTTATTACAAGTCTTAAATATTGCAGTTGAATAACAGCTATATGGAACGTTTGTTTTACCAAGAGTCCATTTTATTCGGGATTTTTAAAAATAAAGAATGTAATATTGAGTGAACCACTTTGAAATTATATAACTGCACTTTAATGTTTCAAAAATAATATAAGTCGATGCGTTCTTATTTATTATATAAATCAATAAACTTATGCCGACTGAACTCCTAAAAAATGTGTAATTTACAATTTTTGTCCCTTACGAAACATTTTCTTCAAAATTCGACGAAAGATAAATTATATTTAAGAGGAATATATAAATTAAATATCATAAATTTATGGTTGTTTTACACACTTAAGTGTAGTTTAGAGTTTTCAGTGGTTGTAAATATATTTGAAGTAAGTGGTAAATCGCCTTTTTTTCTCATTCATCCTAGAGATTAGAAAATATAAATCTTTATTAAACTAAATTCATTACTAATATTATCACCACACAAAAATACAAATTTTCAAAACTGTGAAAAAATAATATAAGTTTTAAGATTTTCACCTTAATCTTTGTCACTATAAACAATTTGTTTATAGAAAAAGGAAAAACAGGGTAATTTTTCTGTGATTACAGCCTTTTGTAAAAAAAATGTAAGATTAGTTGAATACATATCTGGTAAAACCTTTTTGAAAAACAACTGATATGTTTTAAAAATAAAAAAAGTTACTATTACATATAAAACCAAACAATATTTTAAACTCAGTGGTTATATATATATATATAGATGATTTTATAAAAAAATTTTACAAATAAATTGTGTTGTTTTTTTTTAATCAGTGTTTCGATGATATTTAGAAAAGTTATTCTACTTAGTACAAATATTTGATTTTAATTTTGAAGTAATTAGGTTTTATAACTCAAATGTATTTTAAACAAAATGTAGATTAAAAATTCACCATTTATATTGTTTGTAGTTGAAAACATATTCGGTAAAACTTTTTTGAAAAATAACTGTTATGTTTTAAATATTATAAAATTATTATATTACAAAAATTATTTAAAAAAATATTACTAAACAATATTTTAAACTCAATAGTTATATAGAAATTTGTATAAACATTTTTTACAAATTGTGTTTTTATTCGTAAGCTGAGTTTCGATGAGATTAAACAAGTTATGATTTACAAATATTTGATTTTAATCTTGGTGTAATTATGTTTTATATCTTTTGAAATATAACTGTTATGTTTTAAATATTATAAAATTATTACTATTACAAAATATGAGACTAACATAAATTTGTATACACAGTTTTTACAAATTGTGTTTTTATTTCGTAAGCAGAGTTTCTATGATATTTAAAAAGTTATGATTTACAAATATTTGATTTAAATTTTGGTGTAATTAGGTTTTATATCTCAAATATATTTTAAACAAGTTGGAAATTTAAAAAAAATCACCATTTATATAATTTGTATAATTTTAATATTTTTATTTTTAATACTTACGTATGATTATAATTTGAGCAAAATAACTATTGTTTTCAAAGATCGAAGTAAAATATACTATAGAGAACCAAAATCCAGGGCATATTATTTACTTAGCATTTCGGTACTTTTGAAAAACTGTTTTGAAATATTTCGAAAAATGGTTCCTTAAGGAATGAATATTAGTTTCCTTGTTTAACTTCAAATCGTGTTTTCAGTCAGAATATTCTAACAACATTCTGTATATTTTATAAACTAATTCACGATGTTTAATATAAAACCGTTGTATAATTATTTCAATTTTGGCTAAAGTCGGTTAATCAAGGCATTTGGATAGAATTAGATTCTTCCCTGTAATATCTTAGTTTCATTGTTTCTATGGATTATTTTGGTGGAGATCGGTCAAGTGCAATCTAAAATAATTTACAAGCACATTTTGTTATAATAGTATTACAAATTGTGGACCTTTTCAAAAATAACTGATATTTTTAAAAATATTGTTACTTCGTATAAGGGCAAACAAAATATTTTAAAACTCAGTGTTATGTATAATTTCTTATAATAGTTATTCAAAGTGAGTTTTTTTCTTCTTAGGAAGGGTTCGGCATATATTTAAAAATTGGACTAACAAATATTTGTTTTTCAATTTATGGATCCTTTACAAAAATGTACTATATTTTTCGAACCTTCATAACCCTTGTTCCATATTTTTCTAATATGATCAAACATCCACGAAGATATACTTATGGTAATTTTAATGAAGAAGTATTATTGAAAATCTATACCGAGGGTTTAAAAAAATATAAATTTTTATTAAACTAAATTCATTACTAATATATCTCCATTCAAACATGAAATGTTTTTTCAAAACTGTGAAAAAATAATATATATAATTTTAAAGATTTTTATCTTATTAAAAAAATAATAAAATTTTTGTAATGAACAAATAAAACAGAATAATTTTTCCATGGTTACAACCTTTTTGTAAAAAAGTGTATGATTAGTTGAGTTCATATCTGGAAAAACGTTTTTGAAAAATATAACTTATATGTTTTAAATGTATAAGAACAAAACATATTTTTAAAGTCAATGTTGTATAGAACTTTTATTGCAATAGAATAATTATTACAAATTTGTTTTTAGTACGGACTGTTAAAATTATATTTACAAAGTTAAGACTAACAGTTTTGGTGTATAAATAATATCAAAACTGGTTCAAAACTAAAAATATGTTTAAAAAAAAACAATTTAAACAAATTGGAGAATAAAATCCACCATTTATATAATTTTAATAATTATTGTATTACTTACACAAGATTAGGCCTATAATTTGAACAAAATAACTACGTATTGTTTTTAAAGATGGTAGTAAAATATACTATACAGAACCAAAAATCCTCCTTCACAAAAATGTATAGGCTAATATTAAGTTATTATTATCTTGAGTTCATAAATTACTGAATACATTCGTATTTTATTTCTTCAAAATCTGGGGTTGGTGAGAGGAATGGGGTTATTTTAGGAATTTTTGAGGTGTGGGGTCACCCTGCGGTAGTTTTCAATTAGTTTAGTTTAAATATTTCTAGTTCATATGGTTACTTTTAACCATATGTCGGGACTGACTATTCTTTCGCGTCAAAATTGCGTATATTATTTATTTAATAGTACTTTTGAATAAACTGTTTTTAAATATTCCGAAGAATGTTTCCTTAACCAAAGAATATTAGTTTCCTTGTTCAACTTTAAAAAGTGTTTTTAAATTGAAAACAGTTCAACTTACAATGTTGAATTCACATAATATATATTTAAATTATTAATCATAATATAAAGAAAGTTGTGTTCATCCTTGGGTTTGTATGGGGGTGGGATTTATTTTTAGTCATGGATCCACTTGCGTTAAAAGAAAGAGATGATTTTAGCCTTAGGTTTATAGGGGAGAGGGTAACCTTAGATATGGTTTAAAAAAGGTTGGATGATTTTTTTTTTTATAAATGGATGAATTTTTGGGGGTAAGGAGTGACCCGCTAATAATTGGGTGGTGGGTGGAATTTTTGGGGAGTGAGCCGGGAATAAAGGGGTGGTGGGTGGAATTTTGGGGATGGAGGGATTAATGTTTGGGTCTGGGGCTGGAAAAAGGGGGTGGTAGGAGGGATTTGAATTGGGATCCGGGGGTGGTGAGGGGAATTTTCTAGCCTGGGGCGGGAACAAGGGGGTGGTAGGTGGGAGGCAGTGGAAGAAATTTTTGGACTGGGGGCGGGAAAAGGGGGTGGTAGGAGGCATTTTGGGGGTGGAAGGAGGAATTTTTGGGGCAAATTTTGGGGTTGGGGGAGACCCCTGGGTCACCCTGAGATAAAACCATCCTTTTCTCTCTACTTACGTACACTTACCTTCTAATTTATTTTACTAATTTTTTCATATACAAACTTTGAATTAACTACTGTTATTTTTTGTGTGTTTGTTGTTAAATTAACCTGGGATTTCCACCATCCATTAATTTTATCTTTCTTCAATTACAAGAGTGTAGGCTAGGTTACAATGAAATTTTTTTGACTCTACAGTATTTAATCAAATAAGAATGTTTTTACTGAAGGAAGGTAACATGTGTTTTATTCCCTTTAAGTAAGAATTTTTAAATACATTTAATTATACGACCAAATAGCTTTTTAGTAGATATTAAATATAAATAATTTGATCACGCAGCTGAACCGCTGAACCGCAGCTTAGGTAATTTATAAAATTACATTGGTATGTTTTAGGGTTTCAACCAACAGTCTGGGAAATTGGTCATACATTAGTTAGGTTATGATTTAAGAGGCTGTATTTGGAAGGTTAAAAACAACCAGCATGGCGTTTCTATACTCAAAACTAAGTTAAAAAGTACAAATATAAACGGTTTTAAAGTATAAATCGTTACAAAATACGTTTAATAAAGTAAATTTTTTTTTCTCTGATGTAATATCACCTTGAAACTCCCTACATAATATGATAACAGAGTTTTACTGTGCAAAGAACTAAACTATGTTAGAACCATAAAGATATAAAAAAACCTAATACTTTAAGTCATCTCTGTGAAGGCCTTCTTTGTTTTTATGATATAAATTTACGTAACAAAGCAATTTAACTTATTCGTATAGGCTACACCGATTGTTATTCTTTCTTCGGGTACCAATTGCATTCAAATTATGTAACAAGTTCACCATTAATGAAAAATGGGTTAACAGTCAATTTCAAGAAATAACGAAAATATAGGCTTCAGAATAACTGGGAGTTTTACTTTACAGCAGCACAAACGCGGTTATAACACTATAGCTACTGTACCGATATCAGGAGATTTTTGTTACAAATAGCTTCACATCTTTTAATTTTATCAGGGAAAAAAATTTATTTTCACTGACATTTAAAAAAAATTACGTTACGTGTAGAGATTTGTTTTATAAGCACGACAACCAGTTTTTGTAGGGTGTGTAGTACCCGGGACTGATACCAATGTGGTGAGCCCCTTTAGACGTCATTAATTTTTCCTTCAAAACTATCAGATGTACCCACGACTTTGTAGATATGAATTCATGATAAAAGACATACCGGGTAAATATTGATAGTGCACTTGTCCAAAAATTTATAGTAAAAAATCAATCTTTGTTTCCTATTTAGGTTTACACAAATGATCAGCTAGGCGCCAGTAAGAGCAAAAACCTCTCTTTCCGCCAGTCTATGAGTACATCTTACCTAAAATATTCTATACATCGAAGAATATTTTACACTTTATTCGCAAATAATCGAAGTGACAATGTTTCTTCTTTCCTATATAGGCATATAACTTAGAATAATATGTGTCAAGTTTTAGGTCTCTCTTCATAGCTCGTTTACGGTTTTTACAAGATTCTGGAATATCCTAGAACATTCTGGTCAGTCTCGGCCACTTTGGCATTCGTTTCCCAGCTGCTTCACAGTCTTTCCTTAAGAAGTCCGTTGGTGCGATGCGTTCTTTGACACCCGTATCTCCAACCCACCCACTGCAGTTCCAATCCGAAACTTACTTCTTGGATGGGTGAGAGCTACCATACCATAACCTCATGGGGCTGCGTGGTTGGGTGGCGAGTTATTGCGATACGCACGACAAACTACGCTTACATTTATTAGGGGCTCGCCAACCAGCTGCGACTCGCCGCGAAGCAAATGGAAATAGATTACAGTATTGTACTATCTGTACTAAATAAGTAAATATAAGTGGACAGTAGAAGTCCTAATAATAAGTGACTTTGCCAACCCAGCTGACGGTCAAATGACCATGATGTACAGTGATATGTAAATAAAACAATTTTTTTATTTCCTATAGTTGATTATGTATGTATTTTTTATTTCTATTGCAGTATTTATGGATTACAACCATGGAAAAATAAAGTACTTTTTCTATTCTATTCTGGTAAAGCGAAGGTATTTTTATAAGTTAAAACTTTAAACAACTTGGACACTGATATGTTAAAAAACCCTTTACACGAGGGACAAATGAGGTACAGAATATAAAAATATGATCTTTTTATACACGTCGGCAGTTTATGGATGTTTCCTCAGCATATCTCGGAGATTAGTTCTTCTGTGCAGAACTCGCAAAAGTTTAGGCGAGATTATGGAGATTATCTGTTATTTCTTTCTTTGTTGCTTCAGAAAGAACAACAGAAAACACTTTGGTCAATGTTTCCATTGTTCGGGAAACTGTGTCTAATTCTGAAGGGAATGCAGTGAATTCAACCAATAGCTTGTTTCAGCTTTTGCTTCATTGGCAGGCCTTTTTTCCTTACCTTATTTCTTATAAACAAAAACGAAATAATCAACATTTAAAACAAATTTTGATATTACCAACTAAATGAAACAATATAATATGTAACACCAGATGTTGGACTTATAATACAGTAAGCCTTCTGTTTGCTTTTACCTAATCTAAAAAAACTGTTAGTTGTGAAGAATAACCTAATTACCTGATTCTAAATTTGCCAAGATAGTTGCCAATAAACTTGTTTTGGTTCATTAGTTTTTTTATCCAAGATTTTGATCTAGGTAAGCTGTTTTATTTATAATACGTAACAACAGATGTTTAAATAATAATACAGCAACCATTTTTCGTTGATTTTTGTTTGTGTTTTGCTTTTAGTTTGTTAATCTAAGCTAAACACGCTGTTGGTTGTGAAGATATATAAACAGATTCTAAATTTTTTAAGTTGGTTGCTATGGTAGTGAATGTAAACATACATGTGTTGCGAAGCTTTTAATCCGAACAGCTGATTTATCCAAATTTTCACTATTTTTACTATTTAAAATAAAAATTTTGCAAAATACTTTCTTAGTGTGCGTCTATGAGAATATTCTCTATAAGAATATATATTTAAGTTTTGTATTTGTATCTTAAATAGTTTTTGCTCCATGTTGATTCTATGTCAATTATTCAGTCAGTCATTCATTTAGTCAAGTCAAAGCCTTATATCTGTGTGGAAGGAGCAAATGAGTTGTCACTCCTAATTTGTTGAAGGATGAACAGAACAGAATAGCATTTTTTAGCCATATTTATTATATAGGCCTACAGTCATATTCTTCTGTTCATTGTTCTTCATTCGTGAGAGTTTGCTGTGTTCACTGTTCATTAATGTTAACATAATTAATATTGTGCAGTGCTACAAGCGCGGATAGAAGGGCGAGGGGAGGTCATGGGGGTCATGAACCTTAGAAGAATTTTTTAATCAAGGAAAAATGATTGTAAAGTTTATCGTGTTTCAGATTTTCGTAAACAGTTATTAGTAATCCAATACTCTCTTGATATTTTATAATTTTTTGCATATTAACACGAATGTTATTAACACTAATTTCAAGGAACGTCTGAGTAAAGTCGCATTGTCGCTACTCAAATTTGAATTAGAATAATAATATAGTTAAAAAAGCTCAACGCGGGAAATAATCCATGCATATGGTAGTGACACTACGAACAAGCACACACAGCATTAAATTCGGCAGCGTTCACAGATGCTCTTTAACTTACGAATCTGATTGCCAAATTCGTTAGTTGAGCCTAAAATTGTATTCATTTATCGGCCGATTCGTACATTTCGTAGGTTGACGAAAAACGCAAATACAGAGCAACATTGGCGACGACAAAAATCGCCACCTATCTTGTCTGTCCATATTGTCGTAAAATTATCTACCGACACCGAGTTTACTCCAAATGTTTGGTAGTGCGATGGATCAACTAACCGTTATATTATTATATAAAAAAATTAAGACGACGATAGATGAGGAAGAAAATGTTTAAAACCCAAGATGGATATTTTAACATTCACTGAACTTTTATTGAATGATGTTTAAAATTCCTATTGAATTACTGAATCAGATTTTGGAGAATTACCTACCGAGTTTGTTCCAAAACTAAAAAAATAATAACAAATTTTTACTTCCCCTATTTCTCCTGAAGTGAAGTTAGAGGTGATTCTGACTGTAGATTGCTAGTGGTGATTCCTACACAAGTTTCTTGTATGCCTATTTGATGTGATATTGATTGTCGACTTAAATAATTTCACTATAGAAAGAAAATAAATCAATTATGTTATACAACTAAATAATCTATTATTTCACTATCAAAAGTTTGGAAATATTTAGTTATGTTAATATTGTTTGAAAATATAGAGAATTTGTGTAGTATAATCAACTAATTCTTTTGTTAATACTGCACCTAAAGTGTGAGTAAATGGTTTTCTAGTAATATGCGCTCTAAAAGAAGTATGCGCGGTGGTACAGATTAACAGGTTGACATTTCAATTTCTAGTCTATATATATAAAATTCAATGTATGTCCGTCTGTTTGTCCTCTATGCGTTACCAAACCGTCCATCCGATTGCTTTGAAATTTTGCATAGTAACACAGGTTAACCCTGGGAAGGTTTTAGGCCATTTACCGAAGTCCTAGGACATTAGGGCTACGCCCCAGTGGCCCTCAAAGTTTCAATGTTAATCTTATTTAAGGTCTTAAGGAAGAAGAAGAAAGATTTCTTTTGATTTTATCAGGGGCACAAAAAACAGCTGTTCGTATGAAAAGCTTAAAACAGCTGATTTTGATCAACAACTGATTTGGATCAAAAAATGAATACAATTTTAGGTTAGGTAAATCAAGCAATGAGCAGAATCCCATTATAATTTACATCGGCCCTCAGGGATACGAATTACAGGCTTTCAAAGTTTCAAATTAAGCAATAGCAAAGCATTGCCGGGTCCAGCTAGTAATTAATAATTACTTCTACAACCATTGTATTGTAATTATGTGTTTATTTGTAATTTTTAGAATTAACATAGGCAAACTTTAGTTGTTATTTTGAATTTAACTGTTTAAGATAATTTAAAGATGTTGATTTAAATATTATTTATCATTAAAAATTGAAATACTCAAACATTAGTTGTTAAACTAAAAATGTTTGGAAGTAGACGGAATGAGGGAATGTCGGTGCTTTGACTCCAAATCTGCTAGCCCGTTTCCGCCTACATCCCTACATCAGCGCCGCGTCTTTTCGCGTTGTTGTTTTTATGATTACCTTAACCCTTAATCTATTAAATAGTAATTAATAAATAGTAAACAGATGATGATGAATAATAAAAAAAGTAAAATCATGTAGAGTATTTTATAGTTCATTTTATTAACGAGATTCTGTTTTTTAAATCTCAGATATTAAGGGGGACGTAAACACAAACCTCAGATACTGGGGGGGGGGGGGATTCTTCCCGTCCACCCCATCGATGGCGCCCTTGTCTGATATAGGGCTGGGAGACTATATAGATGAATTTTTCTCCATTTTACGCTTAAAAATGAAATGTTTGCAAACCCCTTTCTTTGACTCCCATAAGAATACATTTTTAAATTTTCGTAATATTTGTATCTCAAGTAGTTTTCGTTCCAGTCAGTCATTTAGTCAGGATAAATCAGGTTATTCCCAATGAAGTTAACGGCGGGGTCGTAGCGTTTGATTGGATATTGTCTTATGAAATGACAATAATCTGGGATTTCTTTACTACACCTAAACCTGAACTGTGCCTAAATTTATGATCACGAGGTAGCATTTATATTCGAGAACTATTTCTTTTATACATTCAAGTTAATAACTTTAAATGGTTCTACATGATTTTGAGTTAGTTATGAACTCGTTTACATAGACAATATTTGTGCAAAAAGTTACGTCTTTTAATTAGCACTTTTTATTCGTAATAACTAACTCTTACCTTTATTATTTAAACTAATCAAATTAATTTACATTTACTTACGTTATAAAATATTCTGAAGTCTTACAAAAATTAAACAAGCACTATTGGCGTGTAAATGTTGTATGTTAATTTTCACCTAAGTAGAAACAAATAAATTTTACGAAATACACAAACCTAATGTACTCCCCGACGTATGACGTTTTGTCAAACTGAAGAATACAGTGTAACTGAAGAATGCAGTGTAATGAGAAAGATATAAACCTACATTTTTAATTAGTTAAGGATCATAGTTTGTAATTCGGTTAGATAAGATTGGCAACCTTGCAGTAACCACACTGATAAAATTTTTGGTAACTTTACTATAGTAGACATGTTATAACGTGATGTTTGTTGCGTAAAAAAAATAGGTCCAACCAAACCGGTATTTTTTTTAAACAAACCAAAAATGTTAAATTAACTTAAAATGTTGAACAATTTAACACGTTACAAATTAAATTAAAATATTAAATAATCTTAAATGCTACATATAACTTAAAATGTTAAATGAACTTAAAATGTTAAATAACCTTAAAATATAAATTAACTTAAATTTTTGAAATAAACTTAAAATGTTAAAGTAACTTAAAATGTTAAATGAACTTGGAATTTTAAAGAACTTAAATGTTACGAATAAAAATAAAAATATTAAATAATCTTAAAATGTGAAATAAACTTAAAACGTTAAATGGACTTATAAAGTTCAATTAACTTAAAATTTCAATGTAACTTAAAATGTCAAATGAACTTAAAATGTTAATAAACTTAAAATGTTTAATAAACTGAAAATGTTAAATTAAATTAAAAAGTTAAATGAATTTAAAATTATAAAGGAACTTTAAAAGTTAAATAAACTTAAAATTTGAAATAAACTTCAAATGTTAAATGAACTAAAAAGTGAAATAAACGTAACATTTTAAATGATCTTCAATTTTTAAAGAACTTAAAATGTCAAAGGATCTTGAAATGTTAAATGAACCTAAAATGTTAAATGATCTTAAAATGTTAAATGAATTTAAATTTCAAAGGATCTTAAATAGTTAAATGAATTTAAAATGTTAAATAAACTTAAAAAATTAAATGAACTTAAAATGTTAAATGGATTTAAAAGTGAATGAATGAACTTGAAATGAAAGACGAACGTAAAATTTTTAATGAACTTGCAACATTAAATGAATTCAAAAAGTTAAGTTAACTTATTAACTTAACCTACGTTTTAGCAAAAATAGTTGTCGCGAATTTTTCGTTGAAGAGTGCGCATTGACGGACGTGTAACTGATATCGTGTGTTTTATAACCTTTGAAACGTGTATATGTGTATTTGTGTAAACCTGTTGTGTTGTGTACTTGTATATGTGAACTGTAGTCACCATTATTTTAAAAAAATAACCGAGCTCCGTATGGAAGGATACAAAAAATAAACCTTATATGATCTGATTGTAGGCAGCCTGAAACTGTAGTAATAATTGAAATTAATAGTGGATTAATGTGACGTATAGGAAAAAATGTAATATAAATTTCTGCTAATCCGTAGCGTACAATGTTAAAATTGAAAAAAAAGAAAAAAAAGAATGTTGGAAATTTGACACAGGATAGCTTTACTTCAAAATAAAGTCAAATTAAAAATTAAAAAAGGCATAGGTTGAATCTACCGGTACAAAAGTTATTTTAAGTTATAAGTTATTTTAAAAGAACTAATACTTTATTATTTTATTCAGTTTATGATAGTAAAGTAACAGGGCACAAAGTACTGTAAACAGTAGTATAGGAGAAGAACACAAGTTGTGTTAGTTGCGGCGCATGTGATCCCAACACCAACACCCACTCTTGCCTAGACTGCTACAGGATGATTATATCTACAGTCCCCAACCTCAGTTGCTAGGGTAGTGAAGGCATAAACCTCCAGCAGGGCTCCCTGGCCCCGTGGTACCAGAATGTGCACCGTGAGACCGTAGTAACACGTCCACCCCTATAAGGCCAAGACTGGTTACTGGTCCGCCATAAAAATCAATATACGGCTTCGGAGATATCCTTCAGGTCGACCGGACCACACCGTGAAATCCTAATGGCTTTCAGATCTCCTGGATACCGTCCCATTCCCTGCGTACAAGAAGTACAAGACATTCTCCGCAGGTACTCGTTGATGGCAAGGTTTCCCAAGCCCCGGAAAACGAGTGACCGGAAGGCAGCACTTAAGTGCTTACCTTACCCCATCAGTACCGTGGGGTGTAACACTAATTCTCCTCATTGTCCATGGCTGCTTATTCGTCAGGTTACTTTATTCGCGCAAAGTAAACAGCTATCGTCAAAAAGTATTACTTTATAGCACGCCAGCTGATTAGCCATGCAGTAAAGTAAAATAAAGAGGTATAATTACTTGACGCCGAACACATGCAGTTTAGTTTGCGCACTTCTGTGAGTGTGCAAAAACGTACTTTATTAAACAGCTGTAGGAAAAAATAAATTATGTTAACAATACCCGGATGATAAATTAGTTGTATTGTCATCTACAAGAAATGATTAATGAGCTGGAGGGTTATTGTTGGAACTGGAATTTGAATGTAATTTTGAACAAATCAAATTTATGGTTTTTAGAAAGAGAAGTAATCAAGAAGCCGATGAACGATGGAGGTATAATAGAAAGGGTAAATGTTTATAAGTTTTTAGGAGTGGCATTGGAACCGTCTTTATCTTCGAAAAAATATTTCGAGCAAAAACTTGCAGCAGTCAAAGACACGATAAACAGGGTGTGACAAAATTAAAAAATCGTCATACTTTAATGATGCGGTGCAAAGGACGTTAGGCGTTAATGCATTACGGAGTGAAAATGTGGAGATACAAACAATATAAACAGGTCGAGCAGTTGTTGCTTGTGTTTGTTAAACGACTGCAGCAACTGCCGTAAAACTATGTCTTGTACTTAGATTTGGTTTAGAGAAATTATTTTGAGGGTACCTTTATGTACCAAAATTATTTTGAGGGCTGCATGAAAGTTATGTGTACTTTAAATGGGGGAAGAGAAGCGAAGCGTCCAAATTTTTTAACAATATAAGATATAAAAAAAAAAAAAATTATTTTGGTATAATGATGAGTTACAGTTAGTAAACGAGCGTGCTATTTTCTTTGACATAGGTATATCATGGAAGGGGAAGTTATTTTCTTTAGCCAAAAACACAGCTGTAAGACGTACTCAACAATATTGTTAGGCAGGAAGTTTTTTACAAATGGGTTTTCTCCTGCATACTACACGATTGTAAGGAGTTCAGAATAATTTCTCTTCTCCAAGCCATATTTCATATGCTTTCTCGTGGTAAAATAATTCTGTAATGGATGTCTGACAGGAGAAAGGCGTTTTAAGTGGCGGACTCTAACAAAACCAGTTGAAAAATGGATGATATTTCCGGAAACCGCACTGTTCATTATAAAACATCTGTTTACTTTAAAGGTACAATATGAGCAACTGATGTATCACCATCTCTAATAAGTCAGCAACGGTAAATTCCTGGATAAGTTTTGTCTTTCCTGATTTTAAAAGATTAATTACTGTGGCCTCCAACCTCTTGATCACGAAAAGTATGCTTCTCAAATATTCGTTAAACATTTGAAGGAGCATCAATCTTCCTGAACATGGGAATTGTTTCGTAATAGGGTATACAATTTTGACAGGGCTTGAAGGTGATTTCCGTACCGAGAACAAAACAGACTCATGTTGAAGCAGACTCAGCCATCATTTTGAATTTAAATTCCCATAAGACCAATGTTAAACTCGTAACAATATTGCTGGAGTAATTATCATCAGACAATAATTAATCTAAATATGTAATTTTAATGGTTATGACAGTTCGAATGTGGATACAATTTAGTGTTTTAGTTTTGGTTTGATCTAAATTTGGTGTTTGATCAAAATCAAAGTTTAGGATGTTTTTTCTTATTCAATGATGCAAATATTCGAAGCTCACCATATTCGAAGTTTAGTTATATTTCAAATAAAAGTAATAAGTTCTATACATTTTGATAATTTATGAGGAAAAATCTGCTTAATTGGGGAAGCATGTACGCGCAGAATTTGTGTTCCTACTCGAGTGTTTAGCATTCACTCTGGTGGCTATTACATCAACTTTTAGCTCGCCGAAAAATACTAGAAAAGTAAAATATCCGTTAATTTTGAATGTGTGAGAGAAAGCTATGTTTAATAGCACGTACTCACATACATTGTCACGCATGCGTATTTCGATATGTTTACAGTCAGGGTTACTACCTAGTTCCGCCTTTATGAAGCTGCCCTACATTTGCTAGTGGAAGAATGAAACGTATACAAACTCAATGCTAGTAGTGTACAGCTCTGTCACTTGGAGAGCTCCGGTCAACTCAGAAATATTTTGTCACTCCTGCCGAGCCTTAAATCATAAACGGGGAATAAAAAGGAGAATCGTTAGATATGCAGAAAGTAACTAGAATTAATGTTTAATTAAAGTGTTTATGTGTGTATGTTAAATACAGGCAG
>JAGFPH010000075.1:710172-781178 GCA_018207615.1 Philaenus spumarius
TGTGTACGTTAAATACAGGCAGTCTCTGCTATCTGGGTAGATAGGCAAAAAGTAAATAGATTTAATGTTTAATTAAAGTGTATATGTGTGTATGTTAAATACAGGCAGTCTCTGCTAAGCGATGCCAAACATTTTCAACTTTTCAGTTGCTATAATGTTTTATTAATTGTGTTCTGTTTTCGTCAATATATAAAATTAGTTTGAATAACAAAAGTGTTTGTTTTAATTACTAAAATACATTTTAACGTAAGCACAATTATTTTGATAAATATCAATACCAATCTATTTTCTCTTATTGCGCCAGTCTACAAAAAGTCTCCGTTATATGCGGATTCCCTTTACACGGTACTACCTTTGGCGGAACCCGTCGACTGCGTATAACAGGGACATGTGGGTTATGTATTTTATGCACTATTAATGTTTTCTATTAATTCACGCAGAACAAATAATTTTATTGAAGCTAAGACAATGTTTACAATCCTTGTATCATAAATGTTATTATAATGGGAATATCGGGTTTTTAAGATTTACTTTTAAGTATATTTGTTCAGCTGCTACTCAGTCTTCTCTGGGTTATCATTTTTTGTTTTTTAAGAATAATTTTATTTTTATTTTATTTTTTGTTTGACATATCACACAGGGTTCGAAGTTGAACAAAGTGGATTCTTTTTTTCCGTTCGTATTTTTTTCAGTTGTAAAATAATTTCTTTTCTTTGTTGTCTATTATTACCGTATTTCCGTAAAAAGAAGAGATATTTTATCTTATGGTTATACCTAAGGTTAGCAGTGGTTAATGAGCACTAATCGCGGTCCCCTGAACACGTTTTGGAGTGTCATTAAAAATTGTATGAATGTGTTTGCACAGCAACGCCCGCATTTTTCACAGTTGTTAGATCTGCTCTCTTTGCTACAGTCCACTGCACTGGGGTCATCATCTGAAGCATTTAAATATTGTTATAGTCTCTTTTCCCCTCTGGTCCTAATGAGTCCAATATGTATACATTTAGCTCTCCGTAAATATGTTCTGCCAGGTTTACATCTACTGTGGTCGTGATTGGTTATGTGTCACCTCTAGTGGGCCTAAGTTCTCCTATAGTGACCTCTCCATTATCAGCTGATATAATTGCTCCAAGGGCCTGTTCTCCTCTTTCTTAGTTACGGAGGCATTAAGATTCCATATATACAGTGTTTTCAAAACGTATGGAACTTCGTCCGAAACTTTTAGACAATGGAAAGTAGAAAGTTGAAAATTTGGGAATATCTTTCAATGATTAGTAATTACTTTTAAAAAATTTCAATATTACCTATTTCTCCCGGGAGGGAGCTCGAATTTCTTAAATGCAAACATAGAGCTTGTAGCGCATATTTTTTTGTCCTTAAATCACAAACATTTTGATTCCAAGCAAAGTAAAGTACGGCAACTCTATCCAAAACGGCTTCCGAAAAAGTTTTTTCCAAAAATATTGGACCCCTCCTGAAAATTTTTAGCAATTTGAAATAGAATGACGAAATTTTGGCAATGTCTTTGGTTGATTAAATAATTACTTTTACAAACTTTCAAGACTACCCCCTCCCCTCCCCCCAGAGGTCCTGTGGGGGCAACTAAAATTGTTTAAATGTAAACATAGGGCTTGTGACACATTCTTTGTCCTTAAAAATCACTAACATTAAATGGTTTTATTCTCAAATTTGTCCAAACATTGTAAATGACGCACCAATTGAAATAATGTCCAACTTTCCCACTTTTATACAAGTTTTCCGAAATTAATGAATTGAATTTCAGAGAAATGAAAAAGTTGTACCTAAAAAAGTCTGTCCTCACTCTGGAATGATGCTCCTGGACTTAGGCAGACTAAAATGTCCATCTGTCTCTCTAAGTCATAATCTCAAAAAACTCGATTGATTAGCACAAACAATCTTAAGCGGATTTTAGGAATCTTCACTGGTCACTGCCCAGCCAAGTACCATCTCAAAATAATGAGGCTGGTTTCGGAATACTCTTGGCTCTTCTGCTCTCTTGGAATTTAATTGGCTTAACACCTGCTTCAGGAGATTCATGGTACTTGGAAGTGCTGTTGTTTGTCCGGAAGAGTTCCTTGGTGTTGAACCCCAGACAGTCCTTGGTTTCATAAGAGACCTTGGAAGGATATGGGATGATCACTAAAGAGAAAATCATACTACAATAGATCGTAGTGGGTCCTAGGGGGGGGGGGGGGGCTGGTACTGGTCCATCTATATATAAAAAAGTTATAGCCTATCATATACTTTATACTTTTCATACAATTCAGTTGAGCATAACTGATTGATCTAGACGCCCTGAAAAGTTTTGCACTTTGACCTTCGTCCAAACCGAAACAATACTTAAAAATATAAATATATATATATATATACTATAAAATAAATTGTCTACTCACATGTTAGAAAGAACATATTTTTATTGCTTTAAGAAAATATTACATACTGCTGCACATTACATCTTGAAATTTTAATAAAAACTTACAGCAAATAAAACATTTGACACTTATTTTTTATTGTAACTTAATGTGTGTTTTAAAAAAAATTTTTTAGACTGCTCCATGAAACGAATTTCATTGTACATAATCACTAATAAGAAGGAATCCCAAAATCACAGAGAAAATATTATTTATCATTTTAGTCAAGCCCGGGTGATCATAATTCAAACAATGAAGGATTGGGAAAAGGTATACCCAATAGGAACTGACCTAGATGAGACGCTAGTCGCTTGCACAGATGAATCCAAAACGGGCGTCACCGACTCGACCGGTGTTGAATTGTATAAATAGGCCTACATTGAAGAGATGGGAATTACCGTAACATTGTGGTAACAGTCTGCAACGTTCCACGGTATCTCGGTTATAGGTTGCAATAACGAATTCAATTTTTAATGTTTAACGCAAGGGAAAAGCTATCAGCTGGACGTTTTAAAGAGTTTTATTTTTACATACCACACAAATTCGTGAATTAAAAAAAATATTCAAGCTATTTACGAGAAATTCTGAATTTTACTTTAACTGCTCCTTTTTCACTTACGATACAGATAGCATACTTCTGAGCCAGATAACTTACAACTAGCAAGTTTTCAAGGGTTCGCACAGAATGAGTTGTGAGCTGATACTCTAGCGCTATACTAGTTCAACACACCATCTCCTTTCTAGAACTAGCAGCTTGTAAAATAAAACGTGGCAAGTTCATCTAGTCGCTCGTTGTTTGTTCCCATCATCCTAGTTTGCTAGTCACTAGTCAATTAGCGTCGTGGGTGTAGACTTTCAGGAGTTATTACTACTAATAAAAAACTCTAAAATACAACTAACGAGATAATAAATGTTTTTTTAATCTGGTCAAAGTTTCATTTGGGTTTAACAGTAAAGGAAGGAACTAGTTCACGATTTTGAGACTGCTGCATAATCGTACTTCGGAGCGGGCTTTCTTAAGATAAACAATGTTCACTACACAGATTTTAAAGCATTGATTTTACGATAGTTCAGATAACATTTTTATAACGTAGTTTTTATCATCAATTATCACGTACAGATTGTTACGGAAGTGAGGAAAAGCGGACAAGATGTCTTCTACTGCTTTGCTGTGGATTTTGAAGTAGACTTCTGGTACAAAGTGTATATTAGCCATAGTCCCAAGCGTCTCGTGGTAGATTTTGTCTTCTTCAGAATTTGTTCTGAAAATCATCAATTTACTGTACCCGTTTTAATATTTATCCTCAATATAATTGTCAACCTCTGTCAACATGTCCTCCGTAGGGGGTAGAATATCATCTGCAACGAGGGTCTTCAAGAAAAAACGTACCTAGAATTTAGTGAAATATAAATTATAAGTAAAAATAATATATTCAGACTAGTTGCTATAATACTATAAAGCTACACCAATTTAGAAGGGATGCACCTTTTTCATACATTTTTTCAAATACACTTTAAAAACTCCCTTTTGATTTACCTACAGGGGTAGATAAACCAGAATACATTGGTAATATTTAGAAGGTTTAAAAAAAATTTCGATGTAGTGTCTAGTAAGGAAGTAATGCATTTCTGTTCTGCGACCTAATTTTGTTCACCTCTTGTAGTAAAGTATAGGTCCTATCAAAAATTGTTTCAAACATTTTAGATAGTATTTATAATAGAATAACTTTAAACGGATTTGTTACAGTGCCTATTAAAGTTGTTGTAGGATTGGGGTTGGCTACGTACATACTTCGACCAATCATAGCACTATAATTATTGAGCTATTACAAGAGTGATAAGATTATGTTAATTTTGCATATTGTTTACATTGAGAAATTTTAAGTTTAGTTATGTTCGTGGTGTAGTTTATAGTTATAATATAATAAGTGTGTATTTACGTTTTTGTACTTTACTTATTCAACAAGATATTTGTCAACAGTGATTGTCTTACAGCTAAGATAAAACCAAAACATGCATATAAATAATTGTCAGTGATAAGATAAACGCTGTCTATTGTCTGCAGCAGCTGTTCTCAACCTTTTCCCCCTACCATAACACTTTGTACATGTTTAACTAAAATAGTACCCCCATTACATTATGTACATACAAGCTATATATATGTAAGATATATATATTCTATTAAAAAGTATTACCTTTTATTTATATTTTGAAGTTAGTTTGGTCTGTTGTGAGTATGAATTTAATTTTAAAATAATGCAAAATATAATTTAGATTTTACTTTTTGTCTACTTGATAAAAAATGAGTAAAGATTCAAATGAGGATGATAAACGTTAAAAAAAGTATTTTTACATTGCATTTTATTAAAGAACAAACAATTCTAAAGTAGTTATAGGTTTACAGCAAATTAAAATAAAAGTAATTGAAAATAGAGATAGTAAATTTAAGTCTTGAGAACTTTATGTCTTTAAAGTGATTATTGGGCCTGTTTTGCCACACTTAGATTTTTGAAATCTATTACAAATGTTGACAAATTCATCCTTAAGTTTGGACTTGAATTTAACTTGTTCCTATATTAGTTTTTTATAAAAGTATAAGATGAGAAAGTTTTCTCACTAGTTCAGTATTAGTAAATTTTACTAAAACTTGTAGTGGTTTTCTAGTAAGAGGTTCATGCTCATCACTGATGCTTGCCCAGAAAAGTCCAAGGATTTTTGTATTGAAAACCAACTTTGAGGAAGAATCTGTCAAAATTTTAATAAGTTTCACCTTTTCTTTAATGGTAAGCGTAGCGGTCTCTAAGCTGTCTTCACTAAAATGGTCTGCAAACCAGTTTTCTCCGTCTCCACGTTTAGGGAAATTCTTAGTGCAAAAGAGTCCTTGAGGTTTGTTTGGTATGACAGTATACAGTATTATGATTAACCTGAGCAGATAGGGGCAGGTTATTGTCATTCAAGAAGCTGTGGAGTGTTTAAAAAAATTCATCCTGATTTTGGAAACTTTTGGAAAGTCTTTCAAAATAGCTAATTTCTTTTGTCTGCGCGTATTTAGATTCTACATGACGCAAAAATAAGGAAGATTTCATGTTGCTATTACCTAATACATACAACAAACAGTGGATTTGGGTTTTCCTCAACCCCAGTAAACGTAAAGCCATATTTTAAATTTTCACTTGAATATTTCCGTTTCTTTGGACAATATTTCTGAGGCTTACGAGTGTTGGCCTAATTGCCTTGTCTAGGTGTGTTAAGTACCTGACTTGCTGCAGGTTGTTGGTTTTTCATGTTCCAGTTTTCAACCACTTATCCATGATTGCTGCACTATAATTGTGTGAAACTCATTCAAACTACCACGATAACACCAAAGCATATGTTGTTGTTCAATTCAATTGGAATTCAATTCAGTTGTTCAGTTGGAAGAACATTACAAATAATATTTGGATCAATGGATGAGAGTAGTACGTAAGGAATTGTTGGATGAGTCTTGCTTTATGACCTGGATAAATTCAAGAAGATTGAGATAAGTTAGATTGCAACTGATAGAAAAACCGATTACTTTTACGTTGCCTCTAATTTAAGACTAGTTACCAAAAGAAGAATATTAAAAGATTATTTGGATCAATGATTATGAGTAGGGGGAGGGGGGGGGGCTATTGGTAATGAAATTATTTATTGAGCGGGTACTGACCAGGATACATACAAGAATGTGGGTTAGAGTGCAAGGCAGATTATCAAGGAAGACTGTAGATGGGAGAACGAGGGTCCTTGATTGTCTGGAGAATGACTTAAGGAATATTAGATTTTGAAAATGATAAAGCGATGAAGCTCCTACAAGTATTATAAAATTGAGTATTAATATTATACAGATGGTGCATTATTTATTTTCCTTCTAAATAAAAGACATCCTCTGAACAAAATGAAGTTTTTACAATAAAATATTCATATTTGAATTGATACAATATTGTCAATAGAATAGGGAAAATTCATGCGTACTTCGCACGATATCCATGCGTGATTGTGTATGTGTGAAAAATGTAACCTACTCTTTATTTAAGTAGAAGAATCAAGATCTGCAGACTTCAAACAATACGGAGTAATTTTAAGGACATATATTAAGACATACTTTGTTGATCGCACCCAATTGACAGGAACATTTCAACCAGGGATGGGCTTAAGTTTTGTCTACATACCCGTCCCGTAGACAATCCAGTCAACTTCCTCTTCATTATGGTCTTTAATATTACAGAGTGCGTTCTGATTTCCTTCACATTGGGTTTGAAAAAGAGATTTTTTGGAAACGTACAGGTCTTTATTTTTGTCACTGTGGTGTGATATGAAAACCTAAAATGTCAAAAGAAAATTAAGTTGAAAATGTATACGTTTTGGTGTAAATCATCTTTAAGCACAATTTTATTAAATATATATCACAATTTATATAACACAATATATAAAACATAATTTTATGTGTGTATATATAAAGAATCACTTATTTATGAAATGCCCTTAGTCGAATTTGGCAAATCAAATTTGTTTTCTCGGTTTATATATTTGTTGGATCAAAACAGATTTGATAGATGTTATCGTAAGTTCGTTTTGCAGTAATAAAATGTATTAGACCATATTATCTATACTAATATTATAAAGGGGTCAAATTTGTTTGTTTGTTTGTTTGTATGTACGGGGTAATCTCTGGAACTCCTGAACCTATATACAAAAATAGTTTACTTATAAAAAGCTACACTATCCCTGAGTAACATAGGCTAGAATTAATTTTGATTTAACGGTTGAAACAACCCCTAAACAATAAATATTAATTGTTATGCTTTCCTTTAAGATAGAGAGCTGAAAATTTGTACATTTATTTCAAACAAGACACATAGAAAAAATAAACTAGATTTGCATTTTGTCGCGTGCTTCTAAGGGGTGAAAATGTGATAACAACCCCTAAAACAATACAAATAAATTTTTATATTTTCCTTAAAGTTAGTGAGCTGAAAATATGTACATTTATTTCAAACAAGATACATAGAAAAAGTATCATAGATTTACAATTTGTCGCGTGCTGCTAAGGGGTGAAAATGTAGTAACAAACCCGAAAAAATGTTGATTGTTTTCCTTATATATTATTTCTCAAATATTTTTTTTTGTCACTATGCGATATCTCCCTTAATTCTTCATCCAAATTATTAAATTATTCAAGCATCATTTTAAAGCTTATGTTCCCCGCTATTGACCAAAAATAGGCAAACAACTTAAAATTCATGTTTTCGTTACAAAAATTTATTTAAAAAACTTTTGTATTACACTTCAAACGTTTCCTAATGAAAGGCGCCATCTTTTAACAATCTATTCAACTAATATGACACCTGTTAGATTGTTCTCATACTATATGCAAGTATAATCTATCACAAAAATCAATCAAATTAAACCAACGTAATTAAATACACGCGATTTACCTAATTAAATCAATGTATTAAATAAATCAGGTAAGTAGGCCTACTCCTAACTTGCGAAATATTCGCATGGGTCAGCTAGTACTTTCTTTAAAGGTAAAGAGCTAAAAATTTGGCACTTAATAATTTTAAGTGTTTTATAGGAAAGAAAATAACTAACACACGCAATTTAAATATTTATATCTAACATGTGAACTGGGGGGTAACAGCCCCTTTACAATAAAAGTAAATTGTTATACTTTCCATGATTGACACCTTTGTTTCATAAGTGGTAATCTGTTTGCGTTTGCTTCACACCGGGAGTTATTATCTGCGAAGCGAGCAGGGAGAAGAAGATCATACTAGTCTTATAAGAAGGTCTTTATAAGAAGATCATAAGTCTTAATTTTGTAATTGTTGTAAGGAATATTAATTTTCATTTTACAAAATTTTAAAAAATGTACCCAAATTCTTAGAAGTATTTAATATTTTCAGTAATGAATTAACAAATATTTTAAAAATATTTTTTTAAACTCAAATAAGTTGCTGACCCTGAAGCTCTTTCATAAGTTATAAGAAATTAAAATGCATGGTATTTTGTAATATTTAAAAACTTAATTCTCACTTTCTTCACTTTCCAAGCATCTAATTTTATATAATAAAGTACAATACCTTTTATTTTTCTTTAGTAACCTCTTTTGCTTCTTCTTGGGATATCTATCCCATCATCAGAAAATCCCTCGTTAGTTGGAGGTTGTCAAAACATTAACTTAAAAGAGAAAAACACTTAAACCAATTGTTTGTCTTTTAACTTTACGTTTTGACAACCTAAAATCAACGAGGGATTTCGGATGATGGGATAGACATACCGAAACGCGTCAAAAGAAGAAACAAAGACATTTTGCTTTTATTTTTGAGTATCGGTAACAAGTTTTCGAAACAAATAAAGTCCTAGGAAAACTTCCAATTTAAAGATGTTTAGATTTTTTTAATTATTTAGAATATCTCAACGGCAATAATTAAGTAATACCACCCTTATCAAAATATTGTTACCATATAGTTTATTAAGTTGGACACTTCAGGTGTCAAAGTCGTTTCTGAACTGGCCGCTGCAGAAATGTTTGTTACAGAAAAGGTTGTTACAAAACTATGTATTTACAGAACTATTCATTTTTGTTAACGTGTATAATTATTGTAATTTGAAATGCTTGTGTATTTATTACATATTGCTTAGTAATTATACATTTTGTTCAGTTCTTTTATAGCCAATATTTAATATATTTTAATAATAGAAAATCCAACAAAGAGAGCGCTGGTGCATGTCACTGTAGTGTTGTTATTATTAATACAATTTTACACTAAAACTATGAATAATATAGAAACACACCTGTGCTGCTTCCTCTGCAATTTGATTGCCTGTGTCCATTGCAGACGGTCCAGCCCCAATAACAAGAACCTTTTTATTTCTGAACAGCTCCGGTCCTCTGTAATCATCAGTGTGCATAGATTTCCTTAAAAACTTATCCATTTCTAAATTGTCTGGAAATTTTGGAGTTTCATTCAATCTAGAAACAAATTGCATTCTACCATTTTTTCTTTTTGAGTGAATATAGATATTTTGTTTTAGAACATTAGAACATTATTCTAATTGTAATTTGATTAAATATTTTCTCCTACAGAACAAAAACAAAATTTTATATAAAATGCATAATCTGTAGACAATTTTCGCAGACAAACACCATTTAAAATACCCGTATTTAAATACAGTTGAAAAATAATGTATGGTTTTGCAGTCTCAACTCTTGGTATTGATGGGGGGGGGGCAAGCTTGAATTTTCCGCCCTCCGACGCTATGCCCCAACTTTTATTATACAAAACGTATGTTAAAAATAGTAAATATATAGGATTTTTAAGTTCATTTGTAATAGTGGATGGTAGAGAATAATAGGCAAGTTAAAATAAACATCAAAATGTTTTAAAACTATTTTATTAGTAAATTATAAAACTAGATACAAACTTTGCGACTTTTTTTGAGGTAAACACTTGTATTACTTCATCATAATTAATCTGAGAAGCACGTTTATGTTCTATTAAGATAATGCTAAGGTTTGAAAGTCTCTGTTGGACAATTGAACTTCTTAAATAGTTTTTAACAATTAATTTTCAATTTGCTGAAACTTCTTTCACCAGTTACTACCGACACGGGGAAGATAAGGAGTAGTTTGAGTACTGTGATAATATTTGGGTACACCTCTTCGAGTTTGTTTGACAAAATCACACTCAGCATTTTTGAAGCACGCTTCTTTAAAGTTTTTGTCAACTGTCAAGGCGTGACACTTAAACTTTCAATTTCAAATAGCCTATATCGTTTTTGCCACTTCGGCAGTACAAACTCAACTTCACAACGCTGCTACATTAACAAAACGAGGAATAAAATTTTAGAATAAATACAGTCGGATTCAAGGATTAATACTACATAGAAGTATAGTTGTTCATTGACTTGTGGTGGTACGTTTTGACGCTGTCAAGTAGTATTTGTTGAAAAAAAGTGTTTTAAGGGTAAATAGAAAAATGCACATGACAGCGTCAAAACTTACTATCACAAATCCATGAAAAGCTACATTTTTATAAAGTATTAGTCCCTGAATCCAACGTCATTTGTTTCAACATTTTATTTCTAGTTTTGTTTATGGATCGACGATTTGAAGTTTAGTTTGTGCTGCCGCCGCAGCCACTCCGCCAGGTTTGAAGTATACATACATAATACATCGATGTTTTTTAATCGGATTATTATAGTGCAGTTTTGCTACTAGTGAGTGTTGTCCTGTGAAATTATTAACAGACTAGAAGATTTGAAGATACATCAACATTATGATAATTTATTTATAGCTATTTTTGTCAAATTTCAAGAAGTTTGTTTGGATTTTCAAAAATCAACATTTTACAATAAGACAAGCTTCAACTATATTACATAATTTGACATTAGTAACACAACGAAATACAAATTGTAAAATACTGTTATGCATTGACTTTGTCCAAAGCTGTTGAAAAGTTTTTTTTTAAATAATAATATAATCTTTATTTACTGAGGCAAAGTTAGGACCATTGGGTCTTCCACTTAACCTCGAAACAAAAAATTCACAATTACATAAAAATTCATATTACAAATAAAAATGTATAAAGAAACAAAACTACAAATAATAATTACTTCTAAATCATAATGAATAAAAACTAAAAATATACACATTTGTCTACTAAGTAAAATAAAACTAAAAGTTAATTATGCTGCAATATAATACATAAACAGATACATAAACACACTTACACTCTCAAACACACACACATTCAAGAACATGCCTCAAATCCCACCCGAGCGCCCGAAACTACCCAAAACTGTCGCAGAACCAACATCCCAAAGCCTTCTTGAATTGAACACGGTCATTGATGCATTTTAAACTCTCCGGCAATGAGTTCCATAGCCTAAATGCCGTCACAGTGAAAGATTTATTAAATATCTCAGTTCTGTGCCTGGGTATAGCCCAGTCAATAAAGGGTTTGAGTGGGAACTAATTAGTAAAAAGTTGATTTTTTCATGGATGTTAGTTGATTGTATAAGGAATATTTTCTGAAAAGTCCCCGCCCCTCCCCCTCTTGCTTCCCCCCTACCCCCCTTAAAGTTCACTTTTGAAAGATTTTTTATTTTGTCAATATCTAAGAGATAAAAAGCGATAGAGTAATTTTTTTTTCTTTATTGTAAGCCTTATAATATTCTCTATCAAAAATGTTCTTTGCGTTTAAGCTATAAAACAATTATTTACCGTGTAATTTTAAATTTAATGTTAAAATTTTAACTTTTCTATTACAATAATTACCTGTTTAGTTATTTTTTATTAATATGAGACAAGTTATGAAAAAATGGCTCAAATAAATCTTTTAGGGTATTTTGCAATCTTTATATTGATATAAGTTTTATACATGTTAAGTGCAGACAGTTGACAATAAAGAACATTAACAATTTTATAAACAAAATTTCAGCTTTTCACAAATTATATCCAATAAGGCCTATTTTCCCCTTTATTGGCTTGGCTAAAAAAAGAAATCATATTGTGTGTTTATCACTGCAATAATAAATACCAGAAAATAAATAAATAATGAAAAAATATAATAAATGTTTACGTCTATTTAACCATTGTAATACCTATAATTAGACCAGCTATACAAATAAAAGTCCAAACAATAGGCCTCTACTGCAGATTGACAGCTGATATGCCAACGGGCTGATCCGGCCCTCGAGGACTCTTACGCTCCACGCCGCACCATCTCCCTTTGTTAACTGTCTGCACTTAACATTTATAAAACTTATATCAATATAAAGATTGCAAAATACCCTAAAAGTTTTATTTGAGCCATTTTTCCATAACTTGTCTCATATTAATAAAAAATAGCTAAACATGTAATTATTGTAATAGAAAAGTTAAAATTTTAACATTAAATTTAAAAATACACGGTAAATAATTGTTTTATAGCTTAAACGCAAAGAACATTTTTGATAGAGAATATTATAAGGATTACAATAACGAAATAAAAATTACTCTATCGCTTTTTATCTCTTAGATATTGACAAAATAAAAAATCTTTCAAAAGTGAACTTTAAGGGGGGTGGGGGGTAAGCAAGAGGGGGGGGGGAGGGGACTTTTGTGTAAATACTCCTCTTATACTATTATAACATCTGACAAAATTTCTGCTTTTCACTAATTACTTCTCACTAAGGCCTATTTTGTCCCTTTATTGACTGGGCTAATAAGTAATAATGAAACTCCTCGTTGTGTGTCGGTAGCATTTATATGTGAGGTAAAGACAAATCTTTCTGTCAGATAGCGGAGGCAATCCAGTGAGCAGAATAGCGTGCAATAACAACAAAATATGATAAATTTGGGAAAAAACTAAGTTTTAGAATTGAAATTTGTTTATAATATTTTGTCACATGATCGTCACGTTTTAAGTCAAAAATGAACCGTAAACAATAATTTTGAGCACGCTGAAGTTTTTTAGCTAATTCCACAGTCATATCATTGATAACAGTATCACAATAGTTCAAATATGGAAAAATTAATGTTTTCACCAGCTGAACTCTAACATTAAACGGCAAGCAATCTTTTACTTTCTTCAGAGTGTGCATGCCAGCAAACACTTTATTGCACGTGTCAATAACATGGTTCGTCCAGCTTAGAGTATTGCTTATAGTAAGACCAAGATTTATTGTTTTTTACTTTAGAACAATAAGGCAAGTCATTGCCTTTTATTATAAGTTTCGGGCCACTACTTAAATCAATTTTATTTGCGAGTCTTTTAGAACAAATACATATAGATTTAGTTTTATTGTGATTTAACGTTAAACCATGCCTAACAGCCCAATCATCGACATCATTAATATCAACCTTTATTGTACCTATTGCCTTATCCATCTCTGAGATAAAAACATGATTATATACTTGCATATAAATGAAACCTCGAAAAGTTTAGTATGTTATAAATATAATTTATATAAATGCTAAATAATAATGGACCAAGGACAGAACCCTGGGGTATCCCCCTACAAATACTTTCCCAGGAAGACGACCTCTCACCAGACTTAACACACATCTTCCAGACAAATAGGACTTAAACCGTTTAACAGATCTAGCTGAAAATTCCATCTGCATCAGTTTAGCCAATAACAATGGATTATATACACAGTCAAACGCTTTTGAAAAATCAAACAAAATTAGAATCGTAGCTTTCCGCTGATCCATAGCTTGGCGAATATCCTCTGTAACACAGAGGAGAGTTGAACTCGTACTATGACCCTTTCGAAAACCATACTGAAAACTACTTAGGAGACTATTTTCCTTTAAATAGTTACAAACCTGAAAATACACTACTTTTTCCAGACATTTAGACAAAGCAAGTAAAATGCTTATAGGTCTGTAGTCCGAAGGAGCTACAGGAGATTTTGCCTTGTTTAGTGGCCGAATTATACTATACTTCCATTTAGTAGGAAAAGTTGATAGGGTGAGAGATTTATTAAAAATAGCTTTAATTATAGGTAGTGTGATTGGTAGTGTTTCCTTGATGAAGTTAATTGGAATAGAATCGGATCCAACAGCTTTACTCCGAATCGACACAAAGTTTTCAGTATCTGTGTCGATACACATAAACTGATTTGAAACTAAATTCATTAATGTGATCATTGAATACCATACTTGATTTAATATTATTGGTAAAACGCATTGCTGCAGTAAGATCTCACGGTATATCAGAAAAATAGCTGTTTAACAGGTTATGATCAAGAGATACAGGGGAATTAGGTTTTACTTTACCGACACCTACTTTCTTAACAGTGCGCCACATTTGAGCCGATGATTTGTCAGTCGATAAAGCATTATAAGTGTATCTAAGTTTTAAGTTTCTTATCTTCTGCTTAACCTTATTTCTTAAGCGCCGGTAGTTGAATAAATCACAAGGCAGGTGGGATCTTTTAGCATTGCGAAAGGCAGTATCGCGCTGATTCATCAAAATACGAATAGAAGGTGTTATCCAAGGAGCTGGATGTTTAGAATCCGGTTTTTATTAACGGTGCATGCTTATCGTAAAGTGCAAATAACTGACTATTAAATTTGGAGACCATAGAGTTTATGTCGTCTGTGCGTATAATATCATCGACTGGAAAACCATTTAGATCAGAAATGAAGTCAAAGTTATAATTTTTTTTGTATTCTTTGTAATAAAAAAAACTCTGTGATTAAATTTTCTTAATAAATAAACGCAAAAAATTAAATCATGTTTTGATAAAGCAGGAACAGATATTTGACCATGATGTACTACATGGCTCATATCACTTATAGCTCTGAGATCGAACAATGTGCTAGAGAGTTGAGAACCAGTGTTGAGAGTTAACAGTAAAGGAAGAATTTACATATCTAAAGAATGAAACATAGTTGTGAGTTGAGTGTAGCGAAAATCAATGTTACCTAGTTAATCTGCGTTAAAATCACCCATGACAATAACATGTGAATATCCCGGCATAAGTTTCATGAGATCATATTCAAAAGTATACATTAAACCTATCTTCGGTGGTCTGTAGCACACTCCTTAAAGGATGTTTAGGGATGGTAACGGATGTTTTGAAGGCGGAAGAGTCTCGAAAATCATCAATATGTACCGGTAAAGACTGAGTGCAACATGGACTATTTTTAAGAAGTATGGATACGGAGACAAAGCTTGCGAAAGGAGTTGTGGAGCTCCAAGAACACCAAGACCATGTTCAGCTCTACTATCGTCACAATTCGTCATCAAGATGCCCGGAATATACTAACAGCAAAGAGCAGCCCAAGGCGCGTCGCGAATAAAAGGCATATTCACACTCAATCATAAAAACAACAAACAAATAAAATATAATAACTAATCATGTATTGACACATGATTTAATTAGGGACCACTCTGAGATGTAGTTATGGTTCCAGCTCAACTAATCTATATATATAAAATTCAATGTATGTCCGTTTGTTTGTCCGTTATGCGTTACCAAACCGTAAATCCGATTGCTTTGAAATTTTGCATACTAACACAGGTTAACCCTGGGAAGGTTTTAGGCCATTTACCGAAGTCCTAGGACATAAGGGCTACGCCCCAGTGGCCCTCAAAGTTTCAATGTTAATCTTATGGAAGGTCAATATTAAGGAAGAAGAAGAAATATTTCTTTTGATTTGATCAGAAACAGCTGTTCGTATGAAAAGCTTAAAACAGCTGATTTTGATCAACAGCTGATTTTGATCAACAACTGATTTGGATCAAAAACTGAATATAATTTTAGGTTAAGTAAATCAAGCAATGAGCAGAATCCCATTATAATTTACAACGACACTCAGGGATACGAATTACAGGCTTTCAAAGTTTCAAATTAAGCAATAGCGAAACATTGCCGGGTCAGCTAGTTTACAATAAATATGGGACAATTATAATAATTTAAGAGAAAAATATAAACTATACATAGATAAAAGTGAAGCAATTCACATTAATTATAACCAAATTATCATTATTATTATTCTTAAATACGGTATTATTATTATTAATGTAATTCAAAAACTCTTAATCAATTTTATAAAATACAATTATAACTTTTACTTAAACATAATAAAATACCTTTCTTTTATGAAACATGCATTCACAGATAAAACATAAACAGCCATGCATTTGCAAGCGAAAATATAAACTTCCTCACATAGTTTTGTTATTATTTAAAAAAAAGGTTAAACTAAATAAATATTGTAAGGTTTAATTTCTGGGAGATTGTCTTGAAGAACATTTGCTTAGCTTGCTCCAATCTTTTTATGTTAAGAACTAAAAACAAAAAAGAAAGGTTGTACCAATCTTACGAAGGATTAAATGGGGAACGGAAGCAATACTGGGCCACATAGATTGGTACTGTTCAAAACTTACCTTTAAAATTTAAATGTCACCAAAGGTATGAATGTTTCAGCTGTTTACTCACAAAGTATAAGGTACCTAAAGGTTAACTAAATAAACCATAGAACTAGAATGCATTTTTGGTTTATTAATAAAAGTTAAGTTAAATTTTATGCGCCCTTAGATAAAGTTTAGATAAATTATACGCCCTTAATACAAAAAAAATTAGATTAAAAAAAGGAAATACATATATATTTATTTAAATTTGAAATCCCCTCCCCAAAAATCAAAAATCAAAACCCTCCCCTTTAATAAAGATTACAGATTTAATACAAAAGGTTAGACAAAATTACAAAATAACATGACATACCATGGATTTGATTAGGAAAATAACAAACATATGTCGTTGGCCAACTGTAAAGCTAAAAGTAAATAAAATAAATATAAATAAATGATTATGAGACGTCTCTCTATATATATATATAAATATAAGAATTTCTAGTGTGTACAGCCCTGTGGGGCTATGGTCCGAAATATTGCTATAGCTGCACCGCCCAATTATTAAATACAAACATATCCTATATAGTATTCATACACAAAATTACTTTTTCAAAATACAGCCTGTTTAATATTTAACACAAAAATCAACTGCAGATCATTGATATTTCAAATTAATCTCTGTCTATAACTAGAACACTGTAGATGCAAGAATTTTATTTTATTTAAAGTCCTGTTGAAAGGTAGGCCTTTTCAGTAAGGCGTAGCTGTGGTGTAGCTTATGGCATTGTATGGGTTAATTATCCCCTGAAGTTGAACCAGTGTAACTGCATAACACAAATAACAATCCTTTTTTAGAAAACTTGCAGCTAATTAAATAAGCATAAATCAGATAGTTCTTTTTGAGTTAGCTGTTCTAAAATTTGTAGCACAAGGTGACAAATTGCTACTTAAAGATTGTAAGAGTTAATACAACATGTATCATGTTGCATAAGAATGTTTCTACATGTTAACCAAACCACATGGCAACATAAAAATGTTCTTGTTTAGTTACATAAAATATATATCAGAAATATTATGCCTATAGCTCTTTAAAAGTTTTCAATATTCTGGTTATACTGCAGAAAACTACACAGTTAGAGTTAATTAATACAGAACTGTTTAGGCTAGTTTTTTGTTTGAAATAGGTTAAGACTTTAGTAATACACAACATAGCATCAGCTTTAAAGTTTTTGTAGGCTGTAAGATTAGCATTTTAAAATTAGGCTGTAGTAAAAATGAAATACATAGGTCTTTTATTAAATCAAACAAAATGAGTTTGAAACGTTATTCTTAAGCCAACGGTGGAACTAACCTTATTAAATTTTACAAGTGAACATTTCATAATTATCAAGGTAAAGCTAAAACATTCTTACCTGGTATTCACAAAATAAAGGCTTATAACAAAGGCATGTCAAATAGCCTTGCGCATAACTCGCGACTAAAAAAATATAAGGAATTAATCCACAACATAATTTAACTATATATCAGCGACAAAACAAAAGTGGACTTTCCTGTAGTGGAAGCGATGGCGGACTCTGTTCTCGAATGTTCTAAAACGAAGCAAGGTTAACGGTCTAGAGAACAGCTGTCGTATAACTTGATAAGGAAAGGTACTAAAGCTGGATACCGTACGGAGTCGGTTCCTAGCGGAGAAAGGAGAAACTACTTGGAAAGTGTCGGTAAGGATAAATGATAGAAAGGTTGTAAACTGTCGGAAAATAGTATTTATTAAAGGAAAAAAAATATAGGTGTCGCGAAAATCTAAAAACGTCACAAGGTAAACCAACAATGTTAATAATTATAAAGGTTGATTTAGAAAGAAATTTTCAGGATGTGTTCTACTAGTGAATAAGAGTCACGGCAATGCTCATCTATCCTATGGAAATTCGCTTAAAGCCAACTTTGGTTTGTAATCAATGAATACAGTTTTGTCGTTTTAAGTTTCTCGTAATGTGCAGGCGTATCTCGGATGACAGTGCACTGGTAACATATACATACAGTACTTAACAGTTGTGATTACGTTCCAATACGGGAGCACAAATAGTGAAAGAACATTGGTAAAGAGTACTGAAACACTTTTATATAATTAAATTTATGTTTCAGGTTTAAAACGTATGTTTTTAACAACATTGTGTTCAGTACTTACCCACTACAAATGAATATCGCATCAAATGTATAGACTTCCTCCTTATTATTCGGCAAGTCCAGTATAAGAACTTCCCAAAACCCTTCTTTGAATGACACTTTCTTCACATGCGTATTGTATTCTTCGCAAGTGTATATTTAATTAGCGGCTATGTTCTGACTGACTGACTGACTGAATGACAGACATAGAAACAACGTAGAACTAAAATCACTAAAGTTTAAATACTAAAATTTGAAAGTATATTCTTATGGGGTCATAGATGCACATTAAGCACAGATTTTTTAAAATGTGTATTTTAAAGCATAAAAGAAGTGACAATTTGGTGGTTCACGCCCAGTCCTACAACAGATTAAATAGCTGATTCGGATAAAAAAACTTAGCAACACACGTTTGTTGAGTGCATTTACATTCATTACCATAGCGTGACTGTTTTTAGAAGAGAACCGCCATGAATGTTGAATGCAGGTAAAACATACTGTGGCTAAAGACTATAAGTTAGAACTTCAGGCTAATTTTTTGAATGCTTGCATTTATATTATAGGCTATAAAATAACTTAATTGATGTTAGTAACTTATATATGTTTATAAAAGTGTAATTAAGTAATACGTGTTATTTTACTTCAATGTATATACTAGGCCTACTAGTTAACTTTTTATTAGTTTTTGTTACCCTGACTCTATATGAAATGTTTTAAGATTGGCGGTGCTCTTCTAAAAAAGACCCACCATAGCAATCAACTTAGCAAATTTAGAATTACTTAATTATTTTTCACAACCATCACCTTCCTTCAATTATGTTAACAAAATAAATTATCCAACAAAAAAGGATTACTGTATTATATTTATCCATCGTTGTTACATATTATAAATAAAATTATAATTGCCAGCATTCCCCCTCATTAATCAGGAGACCATGACGAGCTGACCAAACAGTCAGTGAAATAATATTTTTTATTTGTAAGGCTTACCCATTCATCTATATAGTAATCTTTACAATCCTTATACATCTGAAGATCGTTAGCATATAGATGATAGCTGCTACTATTAGATTTTGAAAAGATGTCATTTATACGAAGAAAAAAGAAGTGGTCCTCAAACCGATCCATGCGGGACTCCACTTCTAACTGTATTTCTAACCGACCAGAACAGGATGTATTCGGTCCAAGAACACACTGTTGCCTTTAGCCAAGGAATGCACTAAACCGTATTAAGGAAGATGCTGAGAAATTTAAACTTTTTAAACTGAGTTTGTTTATCAAACTTTCGTGTATAACTGAATCAAAAGCTTTGCTACAGTCAAGTAATATAAAAAAAAGTTACTTCAATCTGCCATAGTATACCTAATTTTATCTGTAATTTTTAAAAGGCATTTTGCGCTGTATCCTTGTCTGAAATCCGACAGGAACTCGTTACACAGATTATTAGTTTTAATGAATTCAATTACTTGATCATATACAAGCCATTCCAACATTTTGGAGAGTACATAGAGCAGATTGATGGGACGATATTCAGCTAGTTTGGAAGGGCCTGATCTTTTAGCTAAAGGTTTAACAAGTGCTAAGCGCCATAGTTTTTGAAAAAAAAAACTATTTTAAAGAGAGAAATAAAATATTAGTTATTATTAAGGTAATACAAATCAGTAATTTTTTAGTTAAAAGGATTGAAATTTTGTCAATACCGTTTGCTTGTCATGTGACTCTACTCGCCACTTTAAACATGTCTTCCATATACACATGTAAGAAGTAGAAAGGTTCACAAGAAAGAGATGGATAAGAGGAATAATATTCGGAGACCGTTTTGCAGTCGGAACTAATGCTACTAAAGCTGGAAATGAAGTAAGTGCTTAGGTCATCAATGGCAACACCAACATCATTAGACGTGTGGACAACTGAAGAATATCACGCCCAGTTTACACGCACAGAACACCACAGGATCTTACAGGATTTAAATAGATCGTGTGAATATCTTAACTTTGCATTCCTAATAGAGTGTTTAGTTTTATTACGCAGTGCTCAAAATCTTTCAAAATCATTTGGTAGTCTCATAAGTCTCAACTGTCTGCTTTTCATAAGTTGGCTGATTTTCCCTGAAAGCTAAGGAGAAGGAGGGTGCAGTTTTAATCGGAGGGTGTTTATTACATATAGGGTCAATACAAATCTATTAATAACAGATACATTTATAACTAAAAAAAACTCCGAACGGCTGGACAGGTTTTCTTTAATAAGAACACTCTCGATCAAGCCTCCTTAAAAAAAACTACCTAAATCAAAATAGGTTCATCCATTTGGGAGCTAAGATGCTACAGACAGAAACAAGACACACAGATAATCACGTATAACACTCCTCTGTTCGAGGCGGGGTTAAAAATACCAACTTTACTGCCCAAATTGTGTAGTTTTACAATTTCAATTCAATCAGAGCCAACAGCATCAGAAATGAATACATTATGATTCAAATTCTTAAAATCTCTGAATCAATTTTGTTTTAGGTTTTTGTAATCTAAGGTTGTAAACAAGAAGAATGAGGCCGTTTCTTGAAATACCAGGGAAATGTATTTGGCCATAAACAAAACTTTATCTGGCCAGAAAGTTAATAGTAGTATGAGAAGTAGCTTTGTGATGCGTTTCTGTCAATTAATGAGAGAGGACTGGGAACAGCAGATTTGTAATTAATTATAAGAGAGTTACTAGTTAAGTATGTATTTTTTACAGTGGATATTGAAGTGTGTTTTTGTTTTGTAATTTGGAATTAATGAATAACTCGACTAATTTATATTATGCAATATGGATTTGATTTAATAAATTTAGTTAAATCATAGTAAATAAAATTAATAGTAACAAATGTGAAACTATATTATGGTTTTGTGACATTTGATCTCGCAAAACAAAGAAGTGATTATATATATATATATATGAGCACTGTGGTGAATTTAAAACGTTTCAAACACGTCCCAACCACAAGTTTTGTAAATAACACAACACAAATAAACTGGTAGAAAGTTATTGGGTATGTTATTACATTTCCCTGTTGTACATTTCGGTAACCAAATTACCATTATCGGGGGATTTTAAATCTAAACTAATGCTAACAATAATATTTTTTTAAACTAAACGGTGGCATATGTCCCCCTTTCCTCAGGTTATCTGCCGGCATAGTTCAGCCACGCCATGAACTTTAAAAAAATGAGGGGTAGCACTAAGAGATGTTACTTGTCGTTATATAGCGGTAACAGTTCTAAACTGCTACTGCTACAGGAAAATAACTGTTATTTTTGGTCGTGATTTACTGTTACTTTGATTTGCTGAACTATTATTTGTTTTTAACGTTATTGCAAACGAGCGGATCACAAGAAACACTTTAGAGGACTTTGTATGTTTATAGCCACTATTAAAAATTTTGAAAAGTGTAAAATTAAATCTTTTGAAAAAGATAAAAAGAAAATATGTGTTAAAATCCCATCATAACGGGCTTACCGCCTTCGTCAATTCTAAATTTTTGGACAGTAACGAATAACTAAACAACAGTAACAAGACAGCAATCACGAGTCACTTGTAATCACGTTTCGATTGAGAATAGAGTAACAGGTCCAATCTGTTACTCTAGAGTAGCAGTTATGCTATTGACATAACATCTCTAGGTAGCACTGGTAGCAGCGACTAATAATGTCAAGTACTCGGTTAACCAGCACCGGATTCCCACCTTTTGGCTTTTTTCTATTTTTGTTTGCCTAAAGGATACGGTGTTAACCCTGCCACAGTTCTAGGCTTAGTAGGCAAGAAGACATTCCTGAACGCAAGTCTATTTGGATAATTTATTAAATTATATTTTCCTACCTTAATAAATTTTCTGAGGCTATGAAGATCAGCGAAATTGTTAAGGTACTCAAGAACCTCTGTACCTTTGATGTGCGATTCCTTGACATTTGTGTACTCGTAGCCAGAAAACTTTACAATTTCTTTGGGGACATTTATTCTGAAAATATTATTTAGAAGATAATTATTGAAATGAAAATATTTCCTTATATTCTAAATTTGTTTATATAACTTCGTAGTTTCTATTTCTTCTGGATTTCATGCATGGAGGTTGCTTAAAATACCTAATGAAAAGGTACGTGATCTAACGTCACGGTTCGCTGAACTGAAGTACTAGACATATGTTAAGTATGTCGTAGGTTTTCTCGAGTTGATTTTATGTTAAGTAGACTTTGGAACTATATGTTAAAATATATTACTTAAAGTAGCCTATTTTGTTTTTATAGAATTGAAAAGTACGGTCTCATAATAGAGGGAAGTTGAGTTAAATAAATTAAATTTGAGACGGAATAAATTATGTACATAAAATTAAGAATAATGTTAAAAGAATGTACAGAAGAAGAACAGTTACTAAATGTATTCAAATATAAAAAAACTCATGCATTTTTTTAAATTAAACCTTAAATTTTGTTATAACTTATTTTAATATAATTTATTTTTTATATTTTTAGTTTTGTTTAAAGGCAATTTGTCCAGCTATATTGTAAGTCATAGAGTACATTTTTGTACATCACAAAAAATGGTTTTAAGCTGGATTGACTGAATGACTAACTGACTGACTGACTGACTTACTGACTGACTGATATATAATCGACCTGGAGCAAAAACGGCTTAAAATACAAATACGAAAATTTAAAGGTATATTATTATGTGATCATAGATTCACACTAAGAAAAGATTATGCTAAATTGTATTTTAAAACGTAAAAATAGTGAAAAATTAGATTAAACAGCTGTTTGGATCAAACACTTAACAACACATGTTTGTTCACATTCATTACCACAGCAAAAAACTTAGCAAATTTATAGTAAACGATAGGCTTTACTGTATTATAAATCCAACATCATTCTGGTGCTACATATTATATTGTTTAGGCCTACTTTAGTTGGTCATGTCAAAATTTGTTTGAAATGTTAATTATTGATTATTTAAATACTAATATTGAAATCACAACGCGTGCCGCAATTCCAATTATTGGGGATGGCCTATTTCGATCTCTGTCTTACATTAGCTATGTATAGGTCTCCGTTCAGTCGTCATTACCGTGACAATATCAGAGCATGCAATAATATGTTTTCATTTGCTTCGTTAGGGGGTCGCGCCAGGGTTGGTGAGTGAAGTTACACAATAAGCAGGGGCCGGAGCCCCTAGTTACACAATAAGTAACATGTTTGATGTTACATGTTTGATCAACCAGGATAGTTGACGCTATGGAACCCTAAGCTTTGATATTTAATAGTATTATTTAATACATTGCAATCTTTTTTCAATCTTAATTTAATGTAATCTTATGATTATCTATATACATAATTAATTTGCTAGGGGTTATTTTGTGAGTAGAACTCCTCCTAGAGTTTTTAACCGATTTTGATGTTTTTGGTGTCATTTTACAGAGCTCACTCTGAAGTTGTGCTTCCCTTAAAATGAGCTCAATGTATGTTAAGGGCTTCGCCCCAGTGGCCCTCAAAGTTGCCATGTTAATCTTATGGAAGGTCAATCTTAAGGAAGAAGAAGAAAGATTTCTTTTAATTTTATCAGGGTCACAAAAAACAGCTGTTCGTATGAAAAGCTTAAAACAGCTGATTTTCATCAACAGCTGATTTTGATCAACAACTGATTTGGATCAAAAACTGAATATAATTTTAGGTTAGGTAAATCAAGCAATAGCGAAACATTGCCCGGTCCACTATTTTATATAATTACGATTACTTTAGTGAATGATCGAACTTCATCGAGAACGCTGTATAAGTTATTTGTGTAATATATGTATTGTGTAACTTTGAAAACGACTGAATAAAAAAGTCGAAATGAGTCATGGGAAAGAAGAAACAGTTGAAGACTTTAGGATTGTTCGACAGTACCACTAAAAATTTTAATTATTGACAATTTATTGAGTCTAAAAGCATAAATATGAGTTATAATAATAATTTCTACTAAATTTACTTACTAAAGTAATACAAAAACTAAGCTTTTCACGAGATAAGATTTTAAGATATTCACCTAAGGTTCCTGTACATACTGGTATGTATAGGTAATCCGTATTTATCCTTGCCAACATTATCAGTGTAAACCCAAGTGCCTCCTAAAGCATCACTTTGTTCAAACACTGTGCACGACATTCCTTCAGCTTTGGCATGTCTTGCAGCGCATAATCCCGCAGGCCCTGCTCCTACCTACCCCTGCAGGCATACCTACCCTCATTCTGTAACAAGATATAAGCCTTCAGTACAAGCTTAGGATGATGTGAAAGAAGACAAGATTTATTACATTAGGAAATTAGTGTAAATATACACGCTTACAGAGTGTACAAGTATGTATTTTGTCGACGCAGAGTGGCCGAGAAGCTAAAGGCGCTAGTCCAGTCTGCTAGAGTTAGAATCTCCAACGCAGGTTGCGTAGGTATACGCTGATCCCTTATCTTCGTTAGTCTAAAGGCCTCCTTACACAGAAAGTGGTCGTGGCATTAATACCTCGGCTCTACGTCTTTCATGCCCCGTTCAAACAGCTTCGAGGTAGACGTTATGGTTTGTACTTGGGATCTCGTCAATTTGGTTAGTGATGGCGTTTACAGTGCGTGGTCCATCGAATAAACAAGAGTCGGACAAAATTAAAATTTTTAAACGGACAAAGATAATATCTTAAACATTTTGTCAAGGGTAATAACATTCAAACAAAATTTGGTTTAAATTCATTTAGCTGTTTTCTTAATATTCATTGTTAAGTGAAAATTATGTAAAGACACAAGGTAAACAAAACAAAATATACCCATGGCTATATAATGTTTTTCGTTTCTTTCGACACAAGAATATGAAGTTTTTGCATAAAGTTTGCAAACATTCTGTACATACAATTATCAGATTTTGACAAAATATTTACCGGTGATCATTGCAGACTGCTCATTAAGTCTAATAAGCGTTGGTATGAAAGTAGTGTTTAACTACAAGAAGCTTGTTGGATTCATATTTATGTGAACTTGGCTACCAACATATTATCAATTAGTTTTAAGTTCTTTTTGAATTATGCTAATTGAGTTGATTGAGTTTGTGTTTGAGGAATTGTGTTTTGCTAGTTCCTTTTGTTTATTATAACGGTACTTCAAGAACATTTCTACAAAGTAGCCTAAGTTCATATATCCACGAAGTAAAAAGTTGAAGTTGTTTTGTCGCATAACCGAAAACCTCTCTTGAGGCCCTGCCTCTTCCCCATTGCCTTGTAGACACAACTATGATAAACCCAAATTCTTAAAGTACCACCATGTTTAGTTACCTTAATTATTATTTACAACAAATTGAGTGAAATTTAATTTCCACTCATCCCTTTTTGTATGTATGTAAAATATAGGTTAGGATAATTATTTTTTGAACATTAATAATGAATAAAATGTCCATTAAATACTTAAAAACTAATTCGGTTTGTAAATTTCTAATTGGTGCATCTATTGGCCGCCAAGAGCGCTTGCTACGCCCTCAATAAATACCACACCAATTAGTGGTCACTAATTTAATTAGTCAGTGATCTAAAACCTCGCAATATAAAACAAGCCCGCTTAACATTCCGATAATATTGCAAATAGTGCTGATACAAATCTATTTGAAATAAATAAATGTTGACATTACTATGAACGAATGATAATAATACTTTGTAATTTTACTCTCATTTTGTATAACAAAATTACAGTAAAGGATCAAATAAAGGATATTTAGACGGCAAGTAAAATAATTCGACCACGCAGCTGTACCGCTGACTTGAGTTGAGCAAAATTTCCAAAATTAAGTTTATGTGCCTAAGTTTTAGGGTTTCAACCATTAATTTGGGAAAAAGGTCTACTCACGAAGGCGTTGAACAGCTATCGATGTGTATGCATATATTAGTAGAATTTGTTTTCGCATAGTGGCCTCGCGAGTTTGCACCACTTAGCTTCGAACCGGGTACTTTTATGGTATTTTACGTTTTGTCCGATTTTGGGGGAACCAAGCTATAAGGTCGCGTAAAAAAAAATGTGCAGAATAACATCCTACGTTTATGTTTTTAGAAAAATCTCTAAAAAATGTCAATTCTCGTATTAAAAATATAAAAAAATAGTTACTTCAGATCAAAAAACGTACTTCCGGTTGTTGGATTTTTTTGGCTGACGAACTCGTCCGAGCGACATAGACAACGAACACGTGTACCAAATTTGGACCAAATATAAGTTACGTTTTTGGTTCGAGGGAATTGATTTTTAAAAATAACAATTCTATTCGTTACACTTAATTTTATTTACTTTAAAAAACAATTATAACAAATAACGTACAATATTCATATACACCGATGTGTACGGAGAGAAGCCTCGTCTTACTCTGACAAAACAAAGCTTGTCTCTTCACACAATAGAAATGCTGACTAAACTAAGAACCATACAACAGTCATCATTATTACAGTAAAGTGTACAATAATTGTTTACATAACTCCTCCATCCCTAAACAAGACATCCGGGGGTGGTTGAGCTGCGGGCGTTCTAGAAGTTGTCCTAAGTCGCTTTTTGAACACCAAGTACAGCAGTCCTCCAATTAGGGTACCATAGAGGGCAATGGTCCAAACACTTATGTCGTGGTGACATCTATCTTTCGATCAATCCTGGAGATGGTGTCTAGGTTGATTTTGTCAAGGTCCAGCTTTTTTGTGTTGACTGAAAACTCGGGGTTTTGGTCCACTTGTAGGTTTAAGTTTGAAGCATCCAGGAATCTAGGGTGTCCTCCAGTTGTTTTGGATGAATGAGAGAGTCTTCGATCATTGTAGAGAATAGTGTTATTCTTAGGATTAATTAAGAATATACCTTGGAGAGTGACTGTGATTGTTTCCTTTGGATTTACGATTTTTAAAGTCTCTTTGATGGGAAATGTTGCCAAATACTGATTTATTTCTGGGATCCAGTTAATAACATTGTCTGTGACTTCCAAAGCGGTGTATTTACAGGTGTCTGTATTGTTGTCTTTAATTATTGAAATTTCACAGTCAATCTTCTGGTGAGATATTAGGTCGAATGAGCAAAAGTATTTTGAATTAGTTTTACTGTTACACTTGTTGTCCAAACCTAACACTACATAACTAGAAACTAACATATATTTTACCGTGGGTATAATGGTTACATATTGAGATTCATATTCAGTGGGTACAGAGTGTAGTTTGTAAATATTAAACTTTGTTTTTTCTACAATTATAGGTAAATTCAGAAAATATACAATATTATCTGAAGCTAACTTACAGTTAACATGTTTTGCAATTTAGGTTCAATGGGTAGTCTTTCAGTGTAATACTCATAGATTCTCATTATCTCACTATACAACTCTCTGGTTGAGATAACGCTGTGGTGAAGTACACATAGTTTACAAAACTTTAATGAATTTTCCAAATCAGTTGTTACTTGTAACAATATATTGTACAAAATACTTAATTGATTTAATATATTTCTAAATTTTTCTAACTCTACAAAAACGTTAATTCTATGATTCATCAATTCCAATTTATTCTTTAATTCTACAAAGTTTGCTTCAATAATATTAAATGTCTTATTGTATTCCTTAATGATACTACTGCTAATTGTATATTGAGACTCTATTTGGTTCACAATGTTAGCCTCATTGTTTTCTATCCCTTTTAATATATTGTCATATTTTTTGCCAACATAGGCATCTAAATTACCAGTAATAAACTTAAATGCGGATCCTAGTCCATCTATTATACTTCTTTTTGTTCTTACATTATTATTATTATTATTATTATTATTATTATTACGTTCTAAGAATACTACTTCTAATTTTTCTTTAACTATTTCTCTACTATGGTTAACATATTTAAAATAATTGATTATGTCTCTAACTTTACTACCATTTTCCGTTACAAACTCAGTTTTTCCAGTGAGGCTGGCGTTACAGCTAACACAATTCTTATCAAAATAGTTTAATACATTATTATAATAAAATTCAACATTATTAAATTGAACAACCAAATTATTCAAATTAAAATAGTGAACAAATGTGTGGTAAGAGGATTGTAATTTGGCTGGTCCTAATTCAATCGGTATTATTCGAATGTTTTTGGAAATGTCCTTAACTTCTGTTGTGTCGGCATCGGCTTTTGCGAAGAACAAGATTCAAGAACAGGATTCAAAGACGGATTACATTTTGGAATTATAAATTTTTTCCTTGGTCTCTTAATTTTAGACAGATGAATTTTCTGTTTAGTGTTATGATGCCTTGGTTTAATTTCCGCTGTTTTCCTTTCCTGATTTATTGCAGATATTTCTTCTTGATTATATTTATTTTTTGTTTTACTTTGTTTCTGCGTATTTTTTACATAAACTTCTGTCGGAATTTCTGGTAATGGTTCTTTATTCAGATTCCTCTTTGTTTGAATGTTTTCTTTGATCTTCTGGTTAGATTCCTTAATATGTTCGTAAAGTTATGTTCTAACGAAATGCTATCTATGTGAACTATCTGTAGCGACTTCAATGGTGTAGGCGTCAGATTCATTTCAAGTTGTAAGGGTACTCTATCATACTTTGTCTTTAAACAAATTTCACAGTTATTGATAAAATTTGGAATATGTCCTTTTATATTGGGCCAGTAATATTTCCTTTTAATTTGTTCATACGTTTCTTGTATGCCGCGATGGTTGGTTTTGCTTACATGGTAATTATTTATTACATCTTCAATTTCGTCCTCTTCAGTTATATCTAGTAGTTTAGTGTTACATTTAATTAACAAAAGTTTAGAGCTTTTAAAATGTTTAGCTATGCAAGTCACAAATTTCTCATAAAAGTCATCTTCAAAATAAATATTATATTTAACATTAGGCACTAGGAATTCCTTTACAAATTTAATAATGTCATTGTCTAAATTGTTTTCCGAAATTTCAACGATTAATCTCATTTTAGAAGTTCCAAATAATTTTATTATTTTAACTTTCTTTGGCTGATAGTTTACTAGCGACAGAAAGATTTGGTTCTCTCCAAAATTTACAGGTTCGTCAGAAATGGGAATTTCCACTAAGGTGTTTCCTTCAAAGTTTGAGTGGACGGTCTGGTCGTTCACTACATTATTCTCTTCCTGATTGACGGCGTCGTTTTCTTCTTCCATATCAAAGTTAACTATCATAGACGGGCTGTCATCCAGTTCTGGGAAGTAGTGTCGCACTAGGTCAACTGTTGGCTTCTGTAATTCGTCATCCACAATATTTTGCGAGTCCGGTGAAGTTTTTTCGGTGACGTTTAGTTGAATTCTCGATAATGCATCGGCATTTTGGTTCAATTTTCCTTTTTTCTATTTTATTTCGTAATCATATTCTTCCAGCTTTAACCGCCATCTTAAAAGTTTAGAATTCGGTTCTTTAACAGAAAACAACCATTGCAGGGGTTTATGGTCTGAATAAATTTTGAATTTTCTTCCAAATAAATAAGGCCTGAAATTTTTTGTTGCCCATACGATTGCGAGAAGTTCTTTTTCAATTGCAGAGTAGTTGGTCTCACTATCGTTTAAAGTTCGACTAGTAAAAGCAATTGGAAGGCCATTTCCATTTTTATCTTGACTTAAAATCGCTCCGACAGCAAAATTGCTTGCGTCTGTGGTTAGAATGAATTATTTTTCGAAGTCAGGGTATTGCAACAGTGGTTCATTAGTCAATATGTTCTTGCAAGTTTCAAAACAATCTATATAGTCAAGGTTATTAATATAAATTTTGGCATTTTTCTTCAAGCAATTAGTAAAAGGTTTAGTTATTTTTGCGAAATTTTTTATGAATTTACGGTAATAGATTAATAGTCCTAAAAATCCTTTTATTTCTTTGGTAGTTTTTGGAATTGGATAATTCTTTATTACTTTTATTTTTTCAGGATTGGGTTTGACTCCGTCTGTTGTCACAATATGGCCTAAATATGCGACTTCTTTCCTTAAAAATTCCGTCTTGTCTAACTGTACCTTAAAATTAGCTTTTCTTAGTCTATCGAAAACCTCTTTTAACCTAAGTAGGTGCTCTTGTAAACTAGCTGAATAAATTACGATATCATCAAGATAAACCGAACATGATTCATTCTGTATTCAGCGTAATATGTTGTTCATTATTCTTTGGAACGTCGGTGGACTATTCTTAAGGCCAAACGGCTTTCTCAGAAATTCATAGTAACCAGTTTCCGTGGAAAAGGCTGTCTTATCAACGTTGTCCGGGTGCATCTCAACTTGATGAAATCCTGAGGCAAGATCCAGGGTGGTAAAATATTGGGATCTCCCTAATTTGTCCAATATATCGGTTATGTTAGGAAATGGGAATTTGCCATCAATAGTTTTTGCATTTTAGTCCCCTAAAATCAATTACTAGCCTAAACTTTTGTCTGTTGGATGCGTCTGGTTTTTTTTTAACGATCCATACAGGTGAATTCTACGGTGAATGTGAGGGTGTGATTATTTTTTGGGCGAGCAATTCTTGAATTTATTTATCTACTTCCTTACGATAAATTTCTGGGTATCTATAGTTTTTCGTGTAGACAGGGATTTCGTCAGTTGTCCTAATTATGTGCTTGACTTGATTAGTAAATGTCAGGTCATTATTTTCTTGATGGAATATGTCAGAATATTCGAAAATCAATTTTAATATTTCCCGTTTCTCTTCGGCGTTCATGTGATCCGTTCTAATTTGCCTCAGATCTAATTTATTCTGCTTGTGATTTAACAAATTAAAATTTGTAGTGTTTACTTGATTATTGTTTATTTGATAGATTTTGAAATCGCTTAGCAATTTGATCGGTTTGATCACTAAACGTCTATCAGATGTCGTATTATTGATTACCGGGCAATAACTTTCTCCATTTTCGATTTTTACTAAGTACTGTGATATTTCTATTCCATCTTGTTGCCTATAGGATAATATTCCCTCTCCATTGCGCATATTAAGTATTTTTATTTTTAATGTTTGTTTAGTACGTGCTTTAATTACATAGCATGTGGTTTTATTTCGCCAAAACTTATATTATTATTATAATTTTATTTTTTATTATTATTATGTTGTTTGGTTCCTCCGTGTTAAAGTAATGTATAGAGATCTTCTTGTCACAAAATATTAATTTATTGTTTACAAAATCCAAATTAATTTCCAATTCTCTTATGTTATCGAGTCCAAGTAATAGGTTAAAGTCCTTATGAAAATCAAATAAATAGAATTTTGCTATTTTCTTTTCTGAGATGGGTAGTCTGCAGCTAAACTTTTTTTTTGACACTCCGTGTGCTGTGCTTACTACAAACGGTTCTTGTTCTAGTGTATTTTTGAAAATATTAAATCAAATCGATTTTTTAATAAACGATCTAGTGCTTCCGGTGTCAATCAATATTTTTAGGTTAGTTTTAGGATCGTAAACATAAGGTAAATCATTTATGTCATTTTCTATGTGCATTGTGGAAAATTTCTTTTTACTGTCGTAAGCCCTAAAAAATGGTTCTTGTGTTTTCATAATCTGGGGGAATCCGCATGCATTTGTCTTCCTCAATAAAGTTATTTGCGGCATTGTGTTCGTCTTGGGTTTCTTCCGCGAAGTTACAACTAATTCCAGTCTGTTCCGATAGCGAAATGTGCAGCATTTGTTCGGTGATCTGGTACATCGAATCACTTTCCGTTTCTTCAACGACCGGCTTTCCAGTAATGTGATATAATTTATTTTGTTTGATTGGGTTTCCGGTTTGACGTGTTGCAATATGCTCATTGGTGTGGGTTGATAAACTTGATTCGTTTTAGGTGCTGTGTTGTTGTGTACATAGTTTTGTCTGTTAAATTGGTTAAATTGATTGGGATTGTTTTGGGGTATTTGTTTATAATAATTCTGAAATGGTTGATTATTAGTCGCAGGTTTGCGAATTGGTAAATGCTGTGATTTAGTTGGTGCATTTTGCCGATTAGTTTGAACGAGTTCATTATTTTTGAATTGGAAATCGTTAGTCAGCATATTAAGCGCTTCATTGAGCGTGTTAGGATTTTTTGTCCGCATTAAGGACCCTAACGGTTCCTGAAGTCCCCTTAACAGTACTCGTAGTGCTAGTTTTTGGGTGTAAATACATAGAATATCTTTAGCAGCTGGTTCCTTGTTAATAAAGAAAGCTATTTGCAGATTCAACAATGTCTGAATTCTTTCGTAGAAAGTGAAGGGCGATTCGTTACTTTCCTGTCTTAATTCTGCCATTTATAAATTTAAGGTAAAACAATCCCTCCTATCTGAATAACTAGTCAAAAGTGTATTTTTAACATCTTCCCAAGCATAGGTGTTGGAGCTCACTACAATATCTAAGGCTTGTCCTTTTAATTTAAAAAGTATAGAAGAAAACAAAAATTTGTTTTGAAAATCCTCTGGGTTCTGGACTACAAAGAATTTGTTCACTATTTTATCACAAATTGAAATAAACCTGTTGAGCATAGCATGCTCACCATTGTACTCTGGAATCATGTCCAAGTACTCTTTTTTTAATATAGGGGTAGTCTTATTTTGCACTGCACTATTTAACACAATACACAAAACTTTTTCATTTTTCGTTGTTTGTTATAGATATTCACTCTATGATTGATCGATTTTCACAGATATTCACTCTGCAACCGAGTTGGTTCATCAACTAACGGTTAAAACCGACGGATATTTTATTCGTTAACTTCCTCGAGGTGTCCTACCGACTGCGCCAGTTACGTTTTTGGTTCGAGGGAATTGCTTTTTAAAAAAGAACTATTCGTTACACTTAGTTTTATTTACTTTAAAACAATTATAACAAATAACGTACAATATTCATATACACTGATGTGTACGGAGAGAAGCCTCGTTTAACTCTGACAAAACAAAGCTTGTCTCTTCACACAATAGAAATGCTGACTAAACTAAGAACCATACAACAGTCATCATTATTACAGTAAAGTCTACAATAATTGTTTACATAACTTATGTATATATATGAATTTTAATGACACCCCAAAAAGTGTTCTGGGGACCATGATTGGTGCTCATTTGCTACTCCCGACCTTGGGTCTCACCATAAGGGCCACTGCAATAGCTCATTTTTCCTATGGAAATTCGCTAATAACGTGAATACCGTGTTCTTACTGTCTATGCATAACACACCAATCTAAATGTTATGACGGCAGTTGGTAGGGAAAATAATAAAATTAACAAACAATTTCAAAGAAACTTCTGGCCTGTAAATATTTTTTAAAGAATGCGTTTTGTTAATTGAAAATACATAGCTCAGCTGATTGAAAATGGACAGTTTTGCTACAAAATCAGCTGTCTAACACATTTTGACATTTCCATAAACGCTTATTAACGAATTTCCATAGGAAAGAAGAGCTATTGCAATGACTCTTATGGTGAGACTCATATGGTCAGGAGTTGTAAATGATCACCGATCAAAGTACCCAGAACACGTATTGATGTATCATTAAAAATGTTATTTATATAGGCTATGTGTGTGTGTTCACATTCTAACGGCCGCATTTTATTTCCGATATTGTCCAAATTTGATAAAAAAGACAAGTTCGTTAGTAAAAAAATCCATCAACCGGGAGCACTTTTTTGCCGGAATTAATAATGTTTTGATATTATTTTACCTAGTAGAATTAATTATTTTTGGTGTCATCTAAATAAATAAATATATGAGATTATTCTGAACATGTTGTCTTTTTACACTACGTTGTAGCCCGTCTAGTTCCCCCAAAATCGATCAAAACGTAAAATACCATTAAACACCTGGTTCAAATCCACGTGGGGGATTTTACAGTGAGGGCAGCTTCTAATCCAAGGCCGAGGGTCAAAGTGCAAACGTGTAAAGCGAGTTTTCCGCTGCAAGCGGAACGAAGCAGCTCTTGAGTCGGGCTGGAGGCTGACGTGCTAACAAATTCTATCAATATGCGTATATACAGACAGCTATTCAGCCGCTTCGTGAGTAGACTCATTTCCCAAATAGTTGAAACCCTAGAATATATAAACTTAATTTGCAAATTCGCTCAACTCACGTCAGCGGTTCACTGCGTGATCGAATTATTTGAAACAAATTACTAATTTGTAGATTAGGTTTTTGTTTGGGAGTATACTTATGTCATGCTGGTTCTTTTTAGTCATTTTATATTCTTATAACATAAACTTAATAATTAGTAGATTTAGACATTTAATAGTGGGCAATACCACCAGAGTAAATACATCGAATTCAGTGAGTCAACCTTGTAAGGCGTTCGAGCGTAACTAGAATATCGGTTGTATGCACTACGTTTTTACTAGTGCTGGTCTTATTTCCGGCATGGGCACATGTCATTTAAATTTACAGAAAACTCTAATGTATAATAATTAGATAACAAAATTGGCATCAATACTTTACTGTTTTTAAGTGACTACAAGTAAAAATAATGCTTTTCGTCTCTCTTGTTTGTAAGTAAAAATCTTTAATCAAAATTTATAACTTACCATTTCTGCCGTCTATGAATGATAATTGAGATGTTCATGAACGACTTTATTCAAATTACAAAAGGTTATCTTCAAAATTCGATGAAATATAAGTTATATTAAAGAGGAACATTTTTATAAATTTACTTGTACGATAAAATAGCAACAATTCAGACCAAGAGCCCAAGCTAGTGATCGATAAAATATAGCTTTACGTCTGTAGTCCTAATTTGTTTCTTAGCTGTCAATAATGAACTAAACAAAAAGGGTTGTAAATTAAAATACATACATTTAAACGATTTCTTATCTAAAAGCCGATCATATAATACATCAAATGCAAAGAGAGCAATGCATAAAATCATCGGTGTCTAAAACCTAAAAGTTTCACTGATATCGCGCGAGAGTTTCACGCACCTTTTTTGTAAAAGGAAATGGTTTTTCAAACCCTAACTCTAGAATTGTTAACACATTTTTATTAACATGGTGTCATTAGATTGTATTTAAAGAGAGAATATTTTTACTTTTAGGAATTTCACGTTGGAAAAAAGTTAAATAACTTAATAGTTAAGATAAGTTCTTCGACTTTTTGAGAAAACGTGAACAATTTCACATTTTAAACCATTTTTATCAAGCTGAATTTTCTAACAGCATCTAAATTAATAAAATCTGCCCAATAGGCTAGGGTATAAATTTGCTTTTATGTACACTAAATGACAAAAGCAATATATATTATGTAGGCCTATACAAACATTGTTTCTGTAGGTAATATAGTTGGCCTTCAGCTTTACTTTTATCTATTACAATCATATTACTAGACTATATCATTGTATTCACCCCTCTCTCTCACTCTAAATGTAATCCCGATCCACACTAAGAGCTACTTCGCTGAGGATAGGATTTGAAGCTCAATGCATACTTGTATTCAATCAGTCAGTATTAATACACTACATCCACTCAAACAGAAACCAATACACTGCCTTTACTGTGATGCAACTTCATTGTGCCGATAAAGTATCATATAGGCAATACGTATCCAACAAAACAAATGTATTGAATATTGTCATAGATATTCCTATTTTCCTCGCCAATTAGATTTAAAATATTTATAGAAATACCACCTATTTCTCAATCTGTTGAAATGAGTTATATTTGAAAATTAAAACTTTACATTTTTATAGTTAACACTAGGAGAGAATTTGCGTGTTTAGCCAGCCAACCTTTTCCTTCACCCCTTTACATATTTTATAGTTACAAATTTATAATGGATTTAACAAACCTTGTAGATTAAAAAGACGTTTTCCAGGTCAAAATTAAAAACATCATTAGAAAATGTATTTCAAGTTATAAACTATAACACGCGCAAACACACCCACAAATATTACACACAGTACTGTGAACGATGTTTTTAAATTACAAACGACGTTTCGCGAATAATTTTAACATTTCGTGTCTTCAGGTGTAAAAAACTAAGTCCACCGATGGTAGCAGACACCTAAGCTTCTCAGAGTACCTAACATTGGCTGAGGGCTCGGTTGAAGGTCATTCCGAGGAACAACCCCCCCCCCCCCCCCCAAGTTTAAGTTATCAAATTCCGTAATATTCCTGTCAAAAATTCTATTTGCTTCATTTTGAATTTAGGGTAAATACACAGCAATAATAGATGAACTAGGCTGAGAAATACCAAACATACTGAATCTTGAGTTGTGAATCAGATTATGTGAAAGAAAGACTAAGAATCAATTTTGTTATTTGAATTTATATGCTTTAGCGTTTAATATGTGGCCTTATGTGTTAAGTGTAAAGTCTTAATATATGTACTCTTCGTTATTGTACGTCTTGTAACACATTCTTCAAATGTGAAAAATTAATTACTAATTAATTTTGTGATGATGTGATTGGTGGCTTAGTCTCACCAAAACCGGTCATCGAAGTATTAATAAGGATTGTTTGGACGGAGAAAAAGAAATAAGGTAATTAATTTATATTAATTACATAACTTTATGAGAAATACAGTTTCTTCTTACATAAATAATCGATGTCTCTTTAAATACTCTTTTTCTCCAATTATTCTCTTTAAGTAAAATGGATCATTGTGCCGACGAATAGCATGATTGTTAGCTGTAACATGTTTAGCAATTTTTGAGCGATTAACATCACCAGCAGAAATGCATTTCTTTTGCTCTGAAACCATTTTTTTTTAAATGACGAGCTGTTTGTCCCACATATGACACGTCACACTGGCACGGTAAATTGTAAACAATATCCTTACTATCCGCGTTATCATTTTTTGATCTCACTTTACTCACCAAATCGTTTAGAATTTAATAGCGTTTTAGAATCGCTTAATCATTTTAGAATTTTTAAAACACTGTCCTATAAAAAAATGTCGCATTAAATCAAGAATTTCGCTTTAATTCATCTCATCTTTTCCGAAATGACTTTTACATATATGGAATCTGCACAGTAGCTTTTGGTTTTCCATAGTTTTTTTAGGTTTACTGTTGTTCACTTTTGAATAGCTTTTCAATAATAAAGTTAGGATAGGAGTTATTTAATAACTCGAGTTTTATTTTTGTTATTTCTTTTTCCAAAACATTCTCATTTGTACACTCCTTATAAGATTGCACTAATTATAGCAAAAGAAATTAATTTTTGTTGTTTTCTACAGAAGTAGATTTTTTAACAGCAGGATATCATTTGAACTATTACTGAAACATACAGCTATAATAATAATCAACAAATAAATTCAATGTCTCAAAAAACATCAGCCACAATTTTAACCTATTTTCCAGAACAGAGAAAACTAGAAACTAACTTGCAGAGAACTGTCGCCAAATATCTCCAGTTGTTTAATCCAGCCTAGAACAAGGAAGCGTGTTCAGATTTGCAAGTTGTAAGGCCGGACATTGAAGTGCACTTAATATTAGTTCCATACAATCTGGTGTCTTTTATTGCATATCAACGTAATACCAGGAAGGAATGTTGACAAAAATGTGCCTACAAAATATACGCGTCAGAATATTTTGTGAATATAATAGAATTAACTTCTTAAACGCACTTTCTCTCTTACAGTTTACAGTAAAAAATACAGAATTTTCGAAATTGGTTGAATTTATGTCCTACCTATTTAGTAAATAAAACCATTATCAAAAGTAGGCACCAGGAGAAGTTATATAGGTGTGGTAGAGAGAGAAATACTTCTTTACAGCTGTGTAGAAGTAGTAGTGTAGGCCTACTATCCGAATCATTGCTCCGTTCCAAAATGCTGATGATTCTACCGATCCGATCGTTACAGAATGGGAAGCATCCTAGCGAGAGTATTAATCCGTAGAAGATAACTGTTTTCTCTATACATTTAAGTTAATAATGAAAACCAATTCTACGAGTTTTTAGTTAAGAATGTAAACACGTTAACTTTTTGTCCGCCAGACCAAAAGTTCTTCTTCTTTTTTGTTACTTTACTTTACTAAATCATTCGTAGAATGTGAAAATTTGAAGATAACCGATGTGATTTTGTTTTATGTTATTATTTAAGTACAACAAAAATTATACATTTTAAGGGAATACAACTTAGCCCTATGCTGTAAAGTACATCCTTTCTAAAAACATCGATCACGTTCCAACGAAGATAATTTTCTCGGAGGGATTCCATGAATTTCTTTTAAATTATATAGTACTTCTTTAGTGTATTAATTATGTTCACTGAGTTTGGTTAATATTGAGCAATTATTTTGTTCAGTACAAGTCTTTAAAAATGATTTTATATTCAACGGGACTTTCGTCTTTGGACACATATTTAGGCTAATTATTGAAATTCTTACACATGCATTCTTTATCTATACTTATAAAAGCCAAATACCATTGACTCATTGACTCATCACAGTTTCTCCAAAACCATGAGGCCTACAAACATAAATTTGGCACTAATACTCTTTATAAGCTCTAATAAGAAAGGGTTTCCGAAAATTCTAAATTTTAGGGGAGGTTTTGGGGGGAGGGGGGTCAAAGTTACTAAATCACGATTTATCAAAACCTACCGAACGGATTGGAATGAAATTTGGTATGTAGCTTCCTCTAGGAAACTAGGTACTCGCTAAGAAAGGGTTTAAAAAAATTCGAAATTTTAGGGGGTTTGGGGGGGTCAAAGTTACTAAAAAGAAACACCGAACAGATTGGAACGAAATTTATTATGTAGCTTCCTCTAGGGCCCTAGGTGCTCGATAAGAAAGAGGTTAAACAAAATCGAAATTTTAGGGGAGGTTTGGGGGGGGGGGGGGTAAAAGTTACTAAAAATCCCCATAGTAAATACAGAGTGTAATATATTTATTGATATAATATATTTTTTGTTAATATACATTTAACTTTGATTTGTCTATCCGTGCAAAACCGGGTCGGGCCAGCTAGTTATTTATAAATATTGTATTCGTACGTTTCAAAAATTACTTTATTATAATATTTTATTAAATGTAGTAAAAACATGATTGACGTTTTTTAAGGTCTGTAGCTGTAGGGCTAGCGTTGGGCTAACTCGCAAAGGTTGAGAAAATTAACTATATAGTAAGCGTATTACATACAATCAAAATGTTTTTACTAGTAAAATAAACTAGACAAAACCACCAGACGAAATAACTAAACTTACTTGTCAATAAATTGTATTCGTAACACCACTACTATTATAAATAATTATGTAAGCCTTATTGAGTTTGAAAAGTTCACATTACATTCAATAGTTTTACATTGTGGTATTTTATTTACGGTTGAAGCACTTCTTCTTTTATTCAACTTTCGATAGACAAACTTTTAACACTAAGATGAACAGTGGAACTGGATATATATATAAATGATTACTGTTAATATTCAATAAAAAAGTTTTTCACACAAACTACAAACTTAAAACAAGTGATTATTCTTCTAACCAGAACACTAAGCAACCAAGAAATAAACGTCACAATGCTACTTCATCTCAGCCTGAATGGTGAGGTAATTTCAAACAATGATATTGTATTCAAATACCGTATTTATGTTTCTTGAAGAGTATTTTCATAGAAGTAATTTTATTTAAATTTTACAACAATTGGTTGTAAATTAGGGTCATAAAACGTACAAAAATAACAATCAGAAATATCGGGTATCGGAAAATTAAAGTCAACATTTAAAACAAAGTAACGTATTTTGGAGTCTGTCTTTTAAACGTTATTAAACTCTTTTCATTATTACTAACACTAATTAATAGTTTTTCTATTTACATTTACTTGCATTCAAAACTTTATTGAAGGTATACAAAACTCAAACAAACACTGTTGGCATTTAAATGTTATATGAAAACTTTCACTTCTAATAGTAATGTAAACAAAGTAAATTGTATCAAACACACAATCTAGGTTCACGTGAACAGACTTGAATCATTCTTGATTAGATAAGAATAATATATTTGCAGTAGTAAATGGTAAAAAGTAATTATCTATACACAGTTAATACACAGTCATCTAGGAATACAATCTTCAATCTTTGGTATAATATAATTAGAAATGTAAAAATGTTCGTTTGTTCAAAATCTTCAATCTCCAACAGTTGTTCCCTGATTGCTTTGAAATTATGACGTAACGTTGCATTCGAATATACGCTTATTTTTATGTACGTTTTAAAAACAACACCATCATTGTTGGATGTAAAAACGACACGACCTATTCTAAAACTGTTACGGTAATTGGAGCGCCATAATAAATAATAATGCAATACTCGCTGACCCGTTGAAATATTTCGTAAGCTAGGAGTACTTTTTAATTAATTGATTTAATTAAGTAAATTACGTTTATTTATTTACGTTTGTTTAATTTTGTTGATTTGTATAATAGATTACACTTGCATATAGAATGTAAACAATCTAACTAACATTGTTAAAGCTGTCATGTTAGTTAAACAGATTTGTTAATAGAGATCGCTTTTCATTAGTGCCATATTAAGTAAAATATTAAATTTTTTTAAATCATTTGGATTGAAAACTTGAATTGTAAGATATATGTTTATTTTTGGTCAATATCGGAGAACATAAGTTTTAAAATGATGCTTGAATAATTATTTTGATGAAGAATTAAGGGAATTATCGCTTAGCGGCAAAAATTACCTTTGAGAAATAATATATTAGGATGTTTATTGTTGGTACAATACTCAGCTGTTATCTATAATATTTCGATTGACAGCTGATTTCAAACTTTGAAACTATTATTTGTATTTCTAACATATACGTTTAGGGTTTGTAAACAACACCATCTGTTTGAAGTTAAATTAACACGTATGGGTGTTCCCTAGTATGAAAATAAAAAATCGCGTATTTTAAAACATAGAATGGAATCTTTCAACAAGCTATCTTTACTAGTTGTTGGTTTAAGTTAATTGTTTTGGTAAATGAGAATTATCTTTATGAATACGCTAACGATTTCAAGAAGTTGCTTACTATTCTATGAATACAACCAGAAAATGTGTATTTTTGTAACATAACAGGCTTAATGAATTAAAATTAAAGATTTGATTATAAGCAAAAGGTTGTTCAACATCTGTTTTGATAAAAAGGTCATGCTGGTACATACCATAAACAGAGGCTTGCTCCTGTCAGCTCACCTTTTGTTTGCCTATTATTGTCGGATGTTGTTCATTTCATATGTTACAACACACTTTTAATTGCATTTGTAAACTAACGTAGGACCCAGAATTTCACAAAAAATGCATAAATCCTTTACATTATTTATTAGATTTTGAAAAAAGAAGCTGTAACAGTCGTCAAGTATATATGTACTCTTTTTTGAGTAAATAGATGGTCAAAATGTCAACTTTTTCTCAATATTTTCTCTTTCACCTAAATAAAAGGGTATAAAACACGTTGCTGTAATTTATATGTTTGGGCTCAAAAGAGTAAAAAAAACACAATTTTCTACAGTTTCAAATAATTGCCAATGGCTGTTCCTAACTACTTGCCATTAATTTACAAATGGAAGTCAATCCGAAGGGATTCAGGCAAATCTAATTAATAACAGTTAATGGCTACGCTAGGATCAGTGACAGCAGCGCACCTTGTGGCTAGTTGTACCAATTAAACAATGTCAGTTGTAGCTGAACTGAATCAATAACTGACTGAATTAACACTCCGTCATTCACAAGTCAAGTAGGTAGTCAGCGAGTGTATTTACAAGTATTTTCTCTAGTTCCTTTTGAAGAAGAATACAACATAAACAATTTTTATTCATGGTGAAATTGTAGTTCTGTTTGTACGTGTTTCTTCTTATGAATAATTCAATAAAAAAACCTACAATAAAAAGTAGTTTCCTAAAAATGTATTGTCCCTTTCACATTTAGATGGGCTGAATAGTTAAAGGCGCTCGTTAGTTTGCTTCAGTTGAGTAGGTTCGAACCCAGTTACTGCCATTTGATTTACTTTTTCTATACATGGACTCCGGAAATTTCTACCTAGATTTGAGTATATTATTTTTCTATTGTTACGAATTGTTAGGAAAATTTTATTTTAATTGTAGGTCAAGTGTGACGTAATAGTTAATTAAGCAATGTTTTATGTAAGATTGTTTGGACTAAAGACAGAACATGGAAATAGGAAGTGTAGAAATGCATGACTTTGGTATAACACCCAAGATTTATATCAGTTTAAGCAGGCGAAAGTCTACTATATAAACTTAATACTGACCTAGAATTTAGGCCAGTCTGGGATGATCGGTGGACCAGTGTGCTGTGGTCGAAACGGAGCTAGTGCCGAGATGAGGGACCTGGGTCTCGAACAGATCGCTGCTGATCGACGAGGGTCGAACGTTGGACAACGGGACGTCTTTCGGGAACCAGCGAATAGACAAGGTGAGCAAATAGATCACATAATATTCTATACAACCACATTTAGATCTTTTAACAAGGGTATAGGCCAGGGTTGCAACAAAGAACTGATATCCAGGGTGGTCTGTCTTTTAAGCCAACAGTTAGTAAGAATGTGTATAGCGATAAGATATTAGATATATGGTTAAATTGTAAATGATTCTGGAAGAGTAAAGTTTTTGGTACCACTGAACCCAGTGGTGAGTGAATTCATTATCTATTGTATTCAAACCAATCAACTCTAACAAATAGTCTTATTTATGTTTTGAACCCGGACGAAGGGCTGAAATTTCCACCCCTATCACCTATATACGTATCACTTTTTGCACAAATCATTTCCTGGCTGATAAAATATATTTGTGGAAATAATCGGTCGAGTTTTTTAATGGACGAAATCGGTCCAAGGGGCAGAAATAGGAAGTTTTTTTTGAAAAACTGAAAAATCGTTCCCGCAATATAAAAAATATTTCATCCGTTTAGAGTTACCTCATAAGTGTAGTTTTTTAAGAAAAAAATTAGTTTTAAGTGTTTCTGGTATAACCAACTATCAGCTCAAGTGGAGGAAAAATGAGTTGAAGGACAAGCAATTCATAAACGCCTTAGTAAACACAGTTTCAAATCAGTTCAAAATTATTGCAAACCTTCCAAATATTGTCTAACATTTTAGTATGAAAAATGATTTCAAACGATCAACTCTTGTTGCAAAGGGTAAACAAAATTCAAAATTTACAGCTAAAATACAAGAGGAATGTAGGCCTATAATTGTCACAGGAAATAGATTGACCCAAAAGCTTTAAGGAAACCGCTTAAAAGTGTTTTAATAAGCTTTTCGATAACCACTTGAGTAATGTTGCAAATAGCTATTAACTTATCTTACTTATATAATAATTCAGCACAGCCTTAAACGTTTAGTGACCCTAATGATACCTATTACTGGAGATTTTCATGTGTTCTGTTATAAACGAAAGAAAATGTTTGAATTATTATCAACAAATTTAAAAAATATAATTTTTATATAATCATTATATTTGTAAGAGCACTTTTGATTTTTTGTTCGTTTTAGGCTACAACCCTAAATTGATACCTATTTCTGCAGTTTAACCGATCTAATTTTCGTGTGATCTGTTTTACATAAAGAAAAATGTTGTCACTGTTATACAAAAATTTTAAAATTTAATTTTTATTTCATCGGTGTATTTATAAGGGCCCTTTTGGGAGATTTTTGGGTTTAGGTTACAACCCTATTGATACCTACGCCTATTCCTGGAGATTCATTTTGGCCTAGGACGTTTTTACTTAGCTATCTGAAACAACCGACCTTGGGGGACATTTATATCTAGTTATCAACAATTTTAGTATGGAAAATGTTTTCAAACGATCAACCCTTATTGCAAGGGGGTGAAAATTATATAAAATTTATATCTACAATTCAAGAAGAGTGTTTTGTAGGCTTACAACTTTCACAGGACAAATGTCGACTAGATAGTTTTTGATAGGCACACTGTTAATAGTGTAGCGATATTATTTAATAGGCTTTTTACAACCACTTGAGTAATATTGCAAAGAAATAATATGCAGAGTGATTCAGGAATAAATGGAGAAACTTTCAGGACGTGTTCTTCTAGTGAAACTAAAGGTTAAATAAATATCATATAATCATAGGTTCGGAAATGATTGGAAAATTCTTAATATCTTTGAATGTAGGAAATAATACATTGAACACAAATTATGGTTTCATATTTGGTATGACATCTTTTGGTACAACAAACCAAAACGTTTTTTCATATACTGTATTTTAAAAATGGTGGCCTTTTAAAAATGTTGAATGTAAAATATCTCGAAATCCGCTAACTTTACAAACAAATTTCAAGAAACAAAATATTTCATTTTTGAATGACCAACCTAACCACGCAATGCTGACTTTTAAATAATTATCTTATGACTATAATTATTAATATAGGCCTACTTGTTTTCCTTGCTCTGGGAGATAGGGAGGGCCTCCGTCTAGGGCCCCAAGCCTAAAACATAATATTGGAAACGACGCGACGTGGGGTGAAGGTTATAATAAACTATAACTGCATGAGAGTTGTTCGTGGAAACTGTGGCGTAGTGTGTCATTACAAACAAGATGATCTCGTGGAAATGGGTTGAATCTAACGTGTTTCTCACAAACATTTTTTTGTAGGTAAAACAACGACTATGTCAATTACAGCTATCCAAATATTATCACAATTTATATGTTTTTCTCATTTATCAAATTTAATTATTATTTTAAAGTGTGATGAATACGTGGCAATTAAATTGTACTACACTAAAATGTAAATTTTAATAAGAAACTAATATAGTGGTGTTAAAACAATAATTAATGGAACAATTTATAATAATATAATAATTATCGTGAAGCCATCACATTATAGGTAGTAAATAATATGCTTTAATAGAGATAGCTGGTGTTACTATTATTTAACAAAACAAATAACCCAAAAGAAATATTATTAAATGCTTAAAATAATATCTTTACTACATAAAATATGGTGTCTGTCTGTCTTTCAGTTCATAACTTAACAATCAATGATCTGATTTTCTGTATATTTATTCGTGGTAGCCTAATTGGATTGTTTTTAAACACCTCGCAGTTTTTTGATTTTGTATGCAGTTTTCTTCTCACAACACCAGCGAGGTTTGAGGTGATGTATGGTCAACATCGTTTCAATCTTTCCCAGTTTGAACAATATCTGCGTGTGTCACAAAACATGTAGTATTTCCTACGTGGTTTACGTAAATATTTCCGCAATACGTAGTTAGACAAAATATATGCAGTAGTATGAGTAGTTTGCTTTGGAGTTGGTAGGTAACGATCTAACCTAATAACATAGATTGTTTTATACAAAACAACCATAGATAGACGTTATACTATAATATACAATAAGCTTTGATAATTTAAAGTGGTTACAAGACGTATTAATATAGACAGATTGGACAAGTAAGTATGCATTGGAGCTAAAATACCATACAGCTGAAGTAACTATTGTAGAGGGAGAGAGAGTGGGGGGAGAGAGAGAGGAGGGAGAAGGGGGGAGAGAGGATGACTCTAAATCAGCCAGTATTACCCTTCAGGAGTGATTAGGTTGTTACTGTCCAGAAATAAGAAAATCTGAAAAGCCCCTAACAGAATAATTAATTGTAAGAAAGGTTGCTAATAGACATAACGAAGTTAATTAATTGCGATACACTTTGCTGTACAGTATTGTTTGAACTATTATCCATAGAAAGGATTACAGGCGAAATCAAAATTAATACTATATTGACTTTATCATGAAAAAAAGCTTTAAAACAAAGAACAGAATTTTTGCTTTTTGTTTATGATTTTGTTAAGTCAAATAATTTCCAGTAAGTTTTATTAGTTTCCTTGTTGATTCTCACAAAATTTGTATAAATGTTTATGAATATAGTAATAGAAAAGTATTCGTAACTGAGTTATAGCTCTGTTTCTACTCAAATTGGGGAAATATGTGACCTCTTGAGTTATATTCAGGGTGGTTAAACTGATCTCAGGGTTCTGTTTTAATAAATACAGAATCATTCTAAAAAAACGTTTGTAAAAATGGTGTTTTCTCAGTATTTTCTATGTAATGATTGAACGAATATATTATACTGGCAGCTGTATCTGCGGCTTCAGTCACAGTTATGAATCAAAGAATGAAAGGAATATTGAGCATTACTATTACACGCAAATAAAATAGTGTATTTTACAACTAGTGAGAAAAGTGTGATTTTCCTGGTTCGAGTCGTATTTAAACTGCGAGTCGTAGAAGAGCAATTTAAAGAGAACGAGCATCTGAAAAGAACATTTTCCCACGAGTTTTGAACACTATTTTTTACGATACTACAGCAAAAAATTGGGTGTGCATATGACCACACAATAGAAGTGAAAACTTCTATGCAAATTTAACAGCGTGTAAAATAAATATTGACTAACTACTGGATTTTATTAACATTTTATTTCCTGGTTAATAAATAAATAAAATAATTACAATTATTTTCAAATGTTTAGTTCGGTTTGCTTTTAAAGCGTATTTTTTTAGTTTTTAAACTATTATTTATTTTCTTATTTTTTCCTCCAAGATGTTTTACCTCTTGAACATGGCTCAAACAATTACATGGAAGATTTTCCCCTAGTTACCAGACAACGCATATGGTTTATACACGATGGCGTACATCCTCTCTTCAGTTTGGAGATACGAAGGTTTTTAGGCACACAATATAGGAATCAGTATCGTGGGGGTCACATAGCTTGGTCAGTGTTATTGCCAGAACTCAATTCCATAGATTTTTGTTTGGAGTCATTTGAAATCTATAGTATATTCAAGTCCGGTAGACAACGTTGCACTGCTGAAAGAGCGGATTGAAGGTGGGTGTCAATACTTACAGGATTAGAGGTATGCCTGGAGTGTTAGAGCCAGGGTGGCAGCCTATGGGCATTGTGTTGTCGCCAACGGAGGACACATTGAACAATTAATTTAATGTGAGGTTTCTACAACTGCCTTACAGTTTGATAAATATTTTAATGTATAATTCGATTTTTTTAGTTAGTATTTTTTTCAGTTGTAAATACGAACTAAAAAAAACGCTGCATGCTTTCTCTTTCGTTTTGCATTCATGTCAGAAATTTCATTCAGCCATTTTTTTATCTTCAGCGTCACAAGTATTGTGCAACTTCTTGTGTTCAAAGTATAAATTTAATATAACACCTTCTAAATTAGGTTCTTGAAGTTTAAAAGTTAACAAAGTCTTTTAAATATGCACTGAAGCCAAGTTTTCCAGTTTTCAAGTGGTTCGTGAATACTGCAAATTAATGATTGCTACATCACCTTAAAGATTATCATCTCACACTAGCTGTTGAAATCTCAATTAACACTGTTCTCCGAAAGTGTGACAAGTGTAGTTGAACTTAAACTAGTTTCAAAGTTTGTAAACAGTGAAATGCTTCAAATCTTTTGAATAGCGACATGCTTTCGTTTAGACCATAAGTTTACAATAATACAAGCTCAACAACTAATTAATATAAAACTGGAAAAATTCACTAATTTAAAAAATGGCTAAAGAAACATTTTAACAATAATTTGCGTATTTATTTTTTTATCGGGCGGAGCAGCTTTAGCAAATTTTTGACACTCCAGTCCCAAAAGAACTCATTTCTAAATTCTTTTTTGTGACATCTAAAATTATATAAAAAATAAAAATATTTTGTTTTACTTTTTTTACTTAAGGAATTTTTTTTATCCTATTACTTTAAATAAGCAATTCTTGTATCTATCTTTGTATCTGTCGCGGATCTTGAAAACGGATCTAACGATTTTGATGAAAATTTGCATACAGGGGTTATTTCAAAGTCACTAAATATTCGAATAGATACATTATAGATACAATCCACATGTTAAAATACTGAACGATGCTCGTTCACCCAGATACAAATGAGCCAAAGATTAGCGAGAGCCTTTAGGGAGTTTTCCAACTGCGAGGGAAGCGAATCAGCTATCTGAGGCGGGGTTGGGACGCGAAGCGTCCTGGGGCAGAGCCCCTAGTTGATATAACATAAATATTCACATCTACAAATCAAACCAACACAATATATATATTTAAGTATTTACATTTAATGCAAGTGTTGTATGTGTTTTATAAAAACTTGTTTTGGTAACTGTTAAAGTTACAAGTTCTTTTATAGACATGTATATTAAACTAAGTTTATTAGCTTTCATTAAAAGGGGTGGGTTTTTCTTGATCTGTATTATTTAGTAAGAGAGGGTTTTGCTTTTCTTTTCTTTAAATCAAATATTGTAATTTTTTCTATTAAGGGTATATCAAATATTTTTTAATAAGGACATATCATCTTTTTTTACTAAAAATTTCTAATAAACAAATGGTCTATTACACCATTTAATTTGTATTCTTTGTCTTTTCCTGTAAATGGATAATTCAGATTTCTAGGTTTCGCCAACTAAGGTAAGCTGATAATTCCATGACATATTTTGGTCACTTCATTATAAATTTTCTTTTAATACATGTGCAGTCTTTATGTAGCCCCAGTACGCTTCCCAATTCGGTAGACTGGCACATAATAAAGCATTGTTTAGACAAATAAACTAAAAATCAACAAATACGCTTTAGTTATTTTTTAAATCCCATAATACAGAGGAACTAAGTGACCAAACTAAAAATGTGTGGCACATGAAGAATGAAGTTGATAATTTGTATGATCAATATCAGCTGTTCATTCTCATTGTTGCAAATTGTTGCTTATCGAATGCCCTCTGTTTAATAGGCTACAAGTATATTTTAAAGTACAGATTTTAATGTTTTTATATTGAAAATTGGAGGCCATCTTTCGAATTTTTTATGGAACACCCTATATTTTGTGATGATTTTGGATTTTACTAAATTATGAATCAGCTGGTATTTGCTTTCGATAAACAACAATTTGCAACAATGAGAATAACAGCTGATACTGAACATTAAATTTGTTTTCAACTTCATTTTTTAAAGTGTGACAAATCTGTAGTTTTGTCACTCAATTACTCTGCATTATAGTTTTACAAAATTAGCAAATAATTGTTGATTTTAAAAAGTTATTTGTGGGTGGTGGCAGGACCGACAATTTTCTTAAGAAAATAAACTTTATGGTGACAGTATATCTATATATATATATAATCCAAATACCACTAACTCACTCCTCATGATATCTCAAAAACCACCGAACAGATTGGAATGAAATTTGGTATGTAGCTTCCTCTAGAGCCCTAGGTGCTTGCTAATAAAGGTTTCCAAAAAATCGAAATTTTATTGGGGTTAGGGAGGGGTTAAATTTACTAAAAGTCCCCATAAGAAGTACATGGTATAATACATTTATTGATATATTTTTTTGTTAATATACATTTAACTTGGATTTGTCTATCCGGCTTTGCACCCCTCTTGCATTTTGACCCCTCCCAAACCCCAATAAAATTTATAATTTTTTGAACACATTTCTTAGCGAGCACCTAGGGCCCTAAAGGAAGCTACATACCAAATTTCATTCCAATCCGTTCGGTGGTTTTTGAGATTTCGTGATGAGTGAATGAGTGGTATTTGTATTCATTTATTATTATTACATTTTTATTAACATCATATTATTATACAGTGCATCTATAATCTCTAGTGCACAATAACCTTGTACATAGTTGTTAATTTACATTCCATTAAGATGGAACTAAAAACCATGTCAGTTCTCCCACTTTCTAAATCTATTTCCCCCAGGTTGATTTTCAAAAATAACCTGTGCCGGATCGGTTTCACAAGCTACCTTGACAAGTAAAAAAAGAAACAGATGGTAAATTTTCACTGTTATCATTCACAATTCAATTACAATTCCACAATAAAAAGAACATTATTATAATTATCTGTTTTATATTTTTTTCATTTCTTCGTTTTCTTCGTGTTTTTTTAACTCTGCGCCACTAGGTTTTGGCTTATGACTCATTGTAGACACTGCTGGGATAACTGCTATAAATATTAAGGACCATTCTACACGAGCGTGATCTCGCGACGTGATTCCCGCGTCGGGGCCACGCGCTCGACAGGAACCATTGAGTTAAATTGGCGTTTCTACACGAGCGGGATTCACGACGCGGGAGGACGCGGCACAAGGCGGGAGCGCGAAGCTAATGCAATCTCGCATCGGGAATCCCGCCCAGCCATTCTATACGTAGCGGCAGCTCCATTGTCATCTATTGTCAAGTTTTGAGATGGGTTTAAGAGCGATTTTCTGTGAGCAGTGATTGCAGTGAGCATTTAAGGGAAAGAGCAGTTAACAGTAGCAGCGATTTAATCACAGTTTAGATCGCAATTTACGAAAAATCAACTGCTATCCTGCTATGAGATCTATGTTCTTTTCCTTTCCTGCTCACTGCTCAGTGCTCAATACATGAATTTGTGTTAATAAACTGCTTGTTACTAACATATGGTGTGTTAAAAATGCTTTTTAGGTGATTGTGTAAAATGTTGTACGGGAGATCAAATTTAGAATGGTTATTTATTTTGTACAAAACTTTAAATTAAATTAAATTTACAAATTAAACGCTCTAAATGACAATCCAATAAATATTCAAAAATAAATCCTCTTTGAAATAAAATATATTAATATTTTTAAAATCCCCAACAAATTAAAAGTAAATTAGAATGCCATAAAAAACAAATTTTCTTGAAAAAGTAAAGATACTAACAAGCTTAGGCCTACTATTATTATGATTCCTCTTAACATGATATTTCGTTAAAACGGTTAACTGTTTTTTTCCACCAACGCCTCTTCTTCCGTTTTTTCTTCAGCAGTTCGACAACCTAGTTCCACCGCAACCATCTCACGTTTGAACTGCCTCGTGTAGAATGGCACGACCGGTTTCACGCGGACTTCACGCGAAGGGGATCCTGCCACGTATAGTTTGTACAAACTTTTAACGCGGTCACACTGGAATCCCGTCCGTCGCTCATGTAGACTGGGCCTAACATTGCATTTGCATGCCGGTTTGACCTAGCCAGTAGAGACACACTGCTACACAAGTGCACGGCTAAATATAGTAACGACTTTCGATAGACCGTAGTCACACTCTCTACGCCACTGTGTGCGACTACTGTAACTCATTGCAAAACTACATGAAACTTCAATATATATAATCATATAAATAAAATTGAAGTGTATTTCTATGATTTCAAAATATAAGTTATTTCTAGCTCATATGGTTATTTACACATTACCAAAACCTAAACACACATTTATAATTTTTCTCTCTATTTGTTTGTCAGAGTTATCCCTGGAATGGCTGAACCGATTATGATGGAACTGTCATTAACATGTAGAGGACTTTTCATAGACTATTTTAGGCTATTTTATTCCAAAAATATTTAAAAAATAGTGTTAATAAATTGAAAAAATGTTAAAATTACGAACAAAATTGTGTGGATTTTGTGAACAAATGTTGGTGATATTGTGTGTCTATTTCGTTCTATGTCTTACACTATGTACAGGTCACAGCTACCCCCACCACCAAACATACAGTAGATCAAACATCAAAGTCCCTCTGTCCTAATCAATTATAATTTATGTATAATTCCCATTAAAAAAATTGAAAAAATGTAAACATTTTGAACAAAATTAGGGATTTTGTGGTTTGCATTGGAATCACTATATGTCACCACAGTCAACGATAGTTACTGGCACCAGTAAACTGTTTGAAAGTCAATTAAATTAAACTTTTAACTCATCATAAATATTTTCTTAGATTTTTTATTGCTTGCGTCCCAAGGCCAGGGCTAGTGGGTCTCGTGTTAAACCCAGTCCTGGATCAAACAGAGGTATTCAGGACTGTGGTGTCGTGCAATGCGCCAGGCTAGATGAGGTTACAGTAACAGGTTAATTTTGAAGGATCTTCCAAGGATTGTAATTTACATTTCAACTGATTGTGTCAAACCAATCTACTTAGTGATGTCCAACTGAACGTTTTGGACCTTCTCTCGTGTCGTTGTTGTAACAGGTAACATTAAACTAGAGTTGAACTAAAGGCATATTTTCCAGTATGCGATACAACCGATATCGATAATTAGCTATTACCGTATCTGTTACAAATAGCTATTGGTTACAAATATCAGTTTATAATCATTTATACTTTATACCTATACAAGACAATGCGTAATTGTTGTAGAGTACTATTATTGAGCATCGGTTACTATTGAGTACGTATTTTTACTATGATTCATGATTGTTGAGGCTCGTTTCTCAAATAAATGTTACGTGACAATTAAAGTATTCATGTAAACTTGAGGTTAATTTAGTAATAATATAAACCACCTGAATTCAATAATAATTCAAAGGAAGTTAAGTGAAAACTGACCGATAAGCAAACAAATACTGTTAGGCTATTTGAAATAAATATTTTTAGATTTGAGTATCTATTATTTCATCCAAGATACAAAATATAGTAACAGATACAAAATATCGGTGACGAATACTTCGACTCACCTCTACATCCCAGAAACATTCGTGGGATTTAAAAATATTCAAGCGTTTTACAATAAACTCCGATTTTTATCTTAACTACTCCTTTTTTACTGACTACTTCACTGACTATACAACTACTTCTGGAGCAGACAACTTAAAACAACTAGCAAGTTTTCAAGGGTTCGCACAGAATAATGTGATGATATGCTAGCGCTAGACTAGTTGTATACATCACCTCCTTCCTACAACCAGTATCTTGTCGAATCAAACATGGCAAAAGTCACTATTGGAAACTAGCACTTCAGTTCATCTTGCTGCTCATTTTTAGTTCCCATCACAATAGTTTGCTAGTCACTAGTCAATTAGCGTCTTGGGTATAAACTTTCAGGAGTAATTACTACTCGTCAAAGAGCTCTAAAATAAAATTGTCAATATAGTAACGTTTTTTGGTTTTGAAATCTGCTCAGTTTCGTTTGGATTTACGATTTTGATGTCACCGAACTGCTGCGTAATCATACAGCGGTGCGTCTGGTACAATGTGGGCTTTCTTAAGATAAACAATGTTCCCTACACAGATTCTAAAGCATTGATTTTACGACAGTTCAGATAACGTTTTTATAACGTAGTTTTTGTCGTCAATTATTACGTATAGGTTGTTTCTGAAGCGAGGAAAATCTGTGAAGACGTCTTCTAAAGCTTTGCTATGGATCTTGAAATATACTTCTGGTATAAAGTGTATATTAGCCATAGTCCCAAGAGTCTCGTGGTAGATTTTGTCTTCTTCAGAATTTGTTTTGAAAATTCTTCTTTTACTGTAGCCGCTTTTAAATTTATCCTCAATATAATTGTCAACCTCTGTCAACATGTCCTCTGTAGGTGGTAGAATATCATCATCAAGAAGGGTCTTCAAGAAAAAACGTACCTAGAAATTAGTGAAATATAAATTATAATAAATATAAATAACATATTCAGACTATTGTGCATATTGCTAAAAAAACTAAACCAACTTAGAAGGGACGCACCTCTTTCATACATTTTTTCAAATATGCTTTAAAAAATTCCTTTCGATGTGGTCTACAGAGGCAGTTAAAGAACTAACATTAGTAATATTTAGAAGGTTTACAAAACATTGAAAAAACTTAAGTTTAGTTATATCCGTGATGTAGTTTAGAATATATTATGTTAAATTTGTTGTACTTTACTTATTCAAACAGATATATTTGTCAAGAAATAATGATGCGAAGTTAACTGTGACTGTCGTACAGCCAAGATAAAACAAAATACACTTTTAATTGTCAGTGATAAGATAACATACAGTGATGCAATATACATACGTTATCTTTACAATATTAAGAGTATCATACTAACAAACACAATCAGGCTCCTTACCTGTATGTCGAATGTCATAAATTGAAAAGAATATCCCATGTTTCCTAGAATAGCCATGGTTGGATGTCTAACATTGATGAAATGTTTATAAAGAGGATAAACTAGGTTTTCATCTACCAGGATACCACAAGAACTATCCAAGAAGGAAAAGGTCACTTTATATCCTGAAACAAATAGAAGTTCTGAACCTTACTCCTTTAGTAAATAAAAAAAATGTTAGTAACCGGACTTTGTAAGCGAGGTGTCAGGTTGTATCTCTGCAAGAACAAGCTTATTTCAACTCATGGTAAAGCTTTTAGCCATTAAAAAAACCAAAGAGCAGAATACTACAAAGAATATTTTGATCAATGGATGAGGGTAATACTTAATGAAATTATTGGATGAGCTTGCTTTATGACCTGGATAAAAACTTGGATTTGTTAGAGTGAAACCGATAGAAAAAGGGCGATGGCAAATGAAGATTATAAAGGAGAGAACGATTGCCCTTGACGTCCAGGAGGATGAAATGAGGAAAATAAGATTTTCAAAATGGGAAAGAGCTCCTACGAGTTTTATAAAATTGAGTATTAATATTATTACAGATTGTGCATTATTTGTTTTCCTTCCAAATAAAAGATATTCTCTGACCAAATTGATGTTCTTACAATAAGATATTTACAGTTGAATTGCTTTTATATTGTTCCTATTCGAGATTCCTGTGTGCTTCGTACGCTATCCACGCGTGATTGTGTATGTGTGAAAATTTAACCTTTCCTTTATTTAAGTAGAGGAACCCATATCTGCAGACTCCAAACAATACCGAGTAGTTTTAAATACATATAAGCTTTTTCAAATAACCTTTTTGAGATGGCTGGTTGTTCAATTATACTTTCTTGACCGCAACTACTTGAAAGGAACATTTCAACAAAGCTTAAGTCTTGTCTACATACCCGTCCCGTAGACAATCCAGTCAAGTTCCTCTTCACTATCGTCTTTAAATACTACAGAGTGCGTCCTGATTTCCTTTACATCGGGTTTCAAAAAAAGATTTTTTGGAAACGTACACTTCTCCATTTTGTCACTGTGGTGTGATATGAAAACCTAAAATGGGAAAATAAAATAAATTAAGTTGACAATGTATACGTTTTGGTGTAAATCAACTTTAAACAAAATTACTTACTTATGAAAGCCCCTTTGTCGAATTTGGCAATCAAATTAGTTTTTTTGGTTTCTGTATTTATTGGATCAAAACAGATCATTTAATATTTGACAGATGTATGCTAAGTTGTTTTACAGTAAATAAACGTATTAGACAATAATATGGTTTGTAAAATGGTCATCAGTCATTAATTTTATGAGTGTTGTAAGGTATACTAATTTTCATTTAAAAAACTTTAAAAAATGTACTCGAATTCTTAGTAGTACTTAGTAATTTTTTGTAGTGAATTACCAAATATTGTAGAAATAGTTTTTTATTCTCAAAAATTTGATGAACCTAAACAAGAATCATTCATAAATAAGAGATTAATGTTCATGATATTTTTTGAAAACAATCCTGATTGAACACAAACAGATAAACAACTTTTTGCTTTTATAATGTTTTGACAACGAATGATTTCTGATGATGGGATAGACATTCTGAAACATTAGGATAACTTCCCATTTGAGGATGTTCAGATTTTTAATTAATTAGAATATCTCCATGGTAGTAATTAATTAATTAATATTTCCTTATAAAAATATTGTTACCATAGTTTATTATATAATAATATTTTCATCAGTTTTACACCATAGATGGTGACAAAGTCGATTATGAACAAGGTGTTGCAGAACTGTTTGATACAGAACTTTGAGTTACTTAACTGGTTGTTACAGAAACTAGATGTTGTAGAACTTTACTGGAGAAGGAGCTGTGTGTTCCGTAAATGGTTGTTTTACAGAAAAAGTTGCTTAGTAATTATATATTTTGTTCAGTTGTTTTATAGCCAATATTTAATATATTTTAATAATACAAAATCCAACAAAGAGAACGCTGGTGCATGTCACTGTAGTGTTGTTATTATTAATACAATTTTACACTAAAACTATGAATAATATAGAAACACACCTGTGATGCTTCCTCTGCAATTTGATTGCCTGTGTCCATTGCAGACGGTCCAGCCCCAATAACAAGAACCTTTTTATTTCTGAACAGCTCCGGTCCTCTGTAATCATGAGTGTGCATAGATTTCCCCCAAAACTTATCCATTTCCAAATTGTCTGGAAATTTTGGAGTTTCATTTAATCTAGAAAAGAAATTTGGATTCTATAATTTTTTTTCTTTTGAGTGGATATTAGATATTTTGTTTTAGAATATTATTCCAATTGTAATTTGATTTAATATGTTTTCCTACAGAACAAAAACAAAATAATATTATGCATAATCTCTTTAGAGAATATTCACACTCAAACAGGAGGGCATTTATAATACCCTTACCCAAATACAGTTAAGAAAAATAATGTAAGGTTCTGCAGTCTTAACTTTTGGTATTAATATTTTGATCAGCATGTCGCGTGCTTTAACGGTTGAAATAACCGTATTATCATGAAGGCTTATTAGATTCCATTCTTGATCATTTTCAACAGCTTCCATAAATGCTTTGCGGTTTTCATCACCGCCTGTTGTTTTGCATAAGGCCTGGGCTACGATAGAAGTGGCGAGCGGAACGATGTATTGTAAGCGGGGGCGGCGTGGCGCTGAGCGGCGAAGGTGGCTGCGATACAAGCGGCCACATTGTCAGTCGCTGGCGTATAACGCCGAATTTCCCCAATTTTGTTCAGTCGACGAGATGATGTGTATTTAAAGGAGTTTTTAAAGTCGTGGTGGTCATTCTAAAAACACGACCTAGATTGCACCTCACTAATAAGTATTTTATTATCGCCATCGATAATTTTTCTTTCTTTTCCGACTACAGGTGCAGTAACGGTACCGCTACCACTCGCTTGGGAGGCATCATCGAGATTAAATGAAAACAATGTTTCTTGGTAGTTTTTAGCCAATAAATCTGTTCTCTTTTAAGTTACAGAAATTATAAAGAAACCATTATAATTGTCATTAAAAGGGATTTTTTCTTGAAATTTATTGGTAAATTAGCGGTTTTCGAAATATTTTACTTTCAAAATTATATACATATTTTTTGTACATGAGTAAAATATGTCATACCAAGAATGTATCAAAAATGTGCATTCAATATATTTCCTACAACCAAAGATATTAAGTATTTTGTAAAAAAAAAACAAAATGGTGGATAGCTCTAAAACGAAGCATTTCTGAACTTATGTTTCAAGTCCGTAGCCAGGGTGAGAGGGGGGAGGGTAGAGGGTCAAAACTCCCCGAAATCCCGAAATTTAGCAGTAAAAACGTATACGAGGTATAAAAGTGCAAGTTAAATTATAAAATAAACAACAAAACAGAGGATCCAACAACATATTTTACATCATTTTGCACTGCATGCACACTGATATTTAGATTTGCTTGATTAAACTACAACGTAAAATACACATGGTTGCAGTAGGTTACAGCCTTATTCTCTTGTGAATTGTGAGCTTGATCTGATCTATTAAATAAGAAAACTATAAAGGTTCAACAAAAGTACTTTACTCTAACAAAACAAAATCATTCATCATCCTTACACCCTATAGTATTTTATATGGGTAACTATATCAAATTTTAAAAATAAGCATGGAAATTGGTGTTTAACACATTCACTGCTACGCGAATTTCGTATTTCCTATGCTAGGAGTTGACTTTTTATTTTTTATATGAATAGCCTAAATGAGTAGAAACTACTTTTATTTTTTATTTTTGAACCTTTTTACGTAATAATCACTAATATTTTAAAGTCCATAGTACATAGGCTTAAATTTGGCGTGCGAAGCACGCACTACTCTGTGTATTGAAAATTTTCCCAATACGGGGGTTGGCATGCAAAGCACGCAATGCACTGTGTATTAAAAATACTCCCAATGTGGGGTTGACGTGCGAAGAATGCAATGCACTGTGCGTCGGCCGATTCTCATATTGTTCAGTGTCAAGCTCACATGGGCGTCCTTAGCAGTGAACGTGTTAAAAGGGTTTAAATTCAAATCCTCGGTCCTGACCTGCCCCCCCCCCTCCCAAAACGTTTTCCTGGCTACGGCCTTACTATGTTTATAGGAACATTTTTATTATATCCACTAGCAGAACGCGTCCTCAAAGTTTCTCAGTTACTTCCTGAATCACTACTGCATATGGTACAATGTATATAATGTATATATTCTATATACTATAACGGTAAAAACCCGTTGTGGTTCCTGGAATTTCTGGTTTTATAATTAATTTTGTAAAATTGGATTTATCTAGGCCTACGGCTGGTTGGAATCGTAGGTATATAGGGCATGCTCGACAAGTTGATTCGAGCGGAACGTTATCTGCTAGACAGGACTGTTGAACCCCGGCTTGTTAAAAATGGAAAAGTAACTTAGAAAATATGTCATGAGTTCCTAGAGGAAGCCAGAATCCAGGAATAGTTTGTATTTCGGGTGTCTACGGGAAATGCATTACGCTAACCACGTATGTGTTTGTAATGAGATTACCAAGTCAATAAACTATGTAATACTAAAGATATTAACATGTAAAGCTTCAGAAAAATTTCAAAATTCCTCTAATATAAAAAACAAAAGGTTTTTATGCTTTACAAGAGTAGGAGGCCTAAAATAAACGTGGAGTAGTGAAATGTAGAAAGTAGGTAAAATAAAAAAGTTTAAACTTTAATAAGGAATAAAATTATTTAAGTATAACTTAAAGAAGTTATAAATAATAAAAATTAGTGCAGCAAATTAAAATAAAATTTTGAAATTTAATTAATTCAAAAAGGTGAAAACTTCACACCTCTAATGTAAAATAAATTATACTAGGTTACATACCTTAGGTACCGTAAAAAAATGTAAAATAAAAAGTAAATAAAATTTGTTAAGCATTTATTAAAACAAAAAAGAGTACTAACTAAGTAGAAATGTAATAAAAATCCAGTACATAAAATAAATTTCGGGAAGCCCAAAACAAGTGAAAAATCGTTAAACTCCCGAACACCAAAACCGGAAGAAAAACTTAACAGAGTGAAGTAAAACTGCGGCTAATGTGCAAAATAAACATAAACTAAGACTGTGGAAAGGAAAATTGTGAAGAGCAAAAACCCAGAGACTTTTCCGGGAAAGCGCGTGAGAAAAACACGCTTGAGTCGCGATAGGCAACCCGACACCGCTCGACCGTGAATCAAGTTCGAGAAGAAAGAAGACGTCGAACGCAATCCAAAAAGTTCACGTGCGAGGAAATCGGGTGAATCCGCGAAAAGTTACAAGCAAAAAGGAAAGAACAATGGTCAAATTAGTCGAAGCAAGGTAACAAATCAGCGGATTACCGGAATCAATAGGAAGCGTGGAGACAAGTCAACCAACTGCAGTATTAATTAAATTCAACGCAAAACATGAATTTAATTAAAACAAAGGAATGACAATGTCATCATAATTAAGACGTTTATTACGTAAAGTCACTGGCAACTTAGTTACAACCAGTTGACCGTTTTTTGGACATTCTGGAAGAATTCTACAGGACTTAGTACTACTAGTCAAGACGGTAGTTACTGAATGAAGTAGTCATACGAACTCCAAGACTATACTCCAAGATACCATCAGGCGAACTTCACTGACATGCGATCGTAACCTCTAGGGAATACCGAACCCAGGACTTCAAACGACAGCCCATCACCACTAGCAAATTTAAGTAGACATCCAGCATCCAACAACTAGACCTAATAGGACAACACCCTTCAACAACACGACAACAGGAGCAGCACGCAGTTCACCTGTAACCCGACATCGGGAACCAGCAGCTGATATCACCCCTAGCGTCGAGACGACAAGTTAAAAGGTCGGTAAAGAGCGTAAATTAATACGTTAGTCCCTGTTAAAATTTGCCTTTAAGGTTGTGCGATGGGTTTACGACATATTTTTTTTCATGTTTTTTTGTGTTGAAAACTATTAACCTACTAACATGTTATCAATATAAATTAGACAAAAAAAAATACAACGAATATTTTGCGAAATATGGGCTGTAAAAGTGCTCATTTTTCGACTTCTTGGGAAGAGTTCATCTATGTAACGGTTGAGCGTATGAAAACTAAATTTTTCAGTTATTCTTATTAAAATATGGTGATAAAAGTCCCATATTCTATTTTTTGAAAAATCACGTATTTCAACATTTTAAAATATTCAGTGAATTTTTACAAACGTATTAAAATAATTTTTAAGGTGAAAATTATAGCGTTTTAATCTATAACTCTTGAACTTTTTTTACAAAAAACAACATAAGTTTATCTCAAATCCTTCAAGAAATAAACTCACCCTTAGGTTTTGGAAACCGCCTTCAACAAAATCGGGACGCAACCCTGCGCTCACTGCTTACCCATTCCAATATTTCTCCTCCTTCCCCTTTTGCAAACCTCCCCAGTCTACGCTCTCTTGCTGTGACTGCGGATGTTGGTTGTTGTGCCGAATCGCAAGGGTTTACAGAAAGCTTAGTCATTCAAATTGTATGGTACTGACATCTTATTGCAAGGCATCTTTAGATAGATCAAATATTGACGAATCCCATGGTAGCTTTATAATTTTGATCAAAATATTACTGTAGATGGTCTGGGACGTTGAATAAGTGGGAAATAACAGTACAATTAATTGTATTCGAATCCACGCGTGGAATCAGGTTTACAGAAATCTACAATTTTAAAACGACGATTACATACGTAAATATACGTTTTAGAAAGAAATTATAAATACGAAAATTAAAGTTTGATACATGACCTTTCCAATGGTGTTTGTCTTTTTGAGATTGAAAGATTTTTAAAGGGTCAAATATTCAATACAATCACTCGTTACAAATGTGTTGGAGTGACGGTACATTATGTACCGTCTGCCGGTTCTAGGGTTAAAATAAAAAAATATTTTATTGTATTAAATTATTTTTGTTTAATTTTTATCAAATTAATTTTTTCTGTACTTGTTTTTCAAGCAAAGTTTAGATATTTTCTTCTATTTTAGTATATTATTCTAATCACGTTATTTAACAAAGTTTAGGACATTAATAACATTTAGTATATTATATCTCATTGTAAAAGGTAACGTCTAAAGTTATAAAAGAATTAAGTAGCATGCAATGCAGTTTTCATTGATTATTTTGTGTATTTGCATTTATTTCTACCTGGCGAACAATAATTTCAAACTCCCAAAAAAGTGGGTCTTTTATGTATGTTTGTAACTGCATTTATTTCTATATTGTAAGACATGACCTTTTTGCTATATGAAGCCGTTTCCAGACTTTTCAAACACTCTGAATATAGAATTCTCAAAATATTGTTTTACTTTTAATTACTTATTTATGTATACACGATAATAAACTTTAAAAAGAGTAAACAAAATTTAATTGCAACATTCTGTATAAGTTATCATAAAAATGTACATAATAACTTAATTAAACCTATTCAAGCAAGAAGGGCGAATTTCAAGTTATTATAGGTCTACTATTGTTACAAGAAGGCCTAATACTTGTCTCATAATTCGCCAGTTTCATCATTGATTGATTTTTGCGTATTTTTAAAACAACTTTCGTTTATATTTAATCCTAAAGACATGCAAAGCATTTATTATTTCTGTAATTGTATTATGTAACCAGAAGTAATCAATTATAATCAACAAATTCCCCAGAAAACAGAAAAAGCAACTAAATTCCATGTAAAGTGAATGAGGATTAGAAGTTTATACTCGCGGCCACGAAATTAGGCGGGTGATAGAAATTGCGGTGTTGCTGGATATGTAACTAGCCTAGCGACGGAAGGTCGAGATTCGCCTACTCCACGCACGAATTGGCAACACTAAGGCATTGTCCTGCGTGAGCGACGGGGTGCGAGCGACGCGAGCGATGCGAGCGACGCGAAAATAACAAACTGGGTTATCTCCCAGGAGTGTCCTACACTGCGATCAGAGCGATAAAGCGATGTTTGCGCGACGCGACAAGAACAAAATATTTGTTTCAAATCGCCTCGGTCGCTCCGTCGCTTGTTCATACTGCGCATTTCCTGAGTGCATCAGATACGGAGTAGATCTACAATTAGTTGTCACTGGTTTTTTCTTTGTCACTTTTTTATGCATTTAATGTTATATTTTCCACTTTTGTATTGTATATCATTTATTTTTCACATTGGTTTTGAATGTCATGTTAAAACTGGGCATCTTTGTTCAATTTTCGGATGTATTTAATTTATATTTTTTACTTTTATATCACATGTGTACTACTATAACACAATTACATTACTATGCATATACAAAACCAGCTAGTTAATTCTCTAAACAGTCGTTCTTCCACGGAGATTGGTTTTTAGAAATTCCTTTCTTTATATTTTATTTCACCTCGTATAGTATCAGCGATATAAAAAAATGTGCTTGGTAGCATTCCAGTATATGAATGAAACAACTCAGGTCCATTTTGACAGGTTTTCAGTTTATGGAACAGGTGGTGATATTCTCCGTAACAAGTCCTCTCTAAATAAATATCATTAGTCGGTTTCCTACACAATTCTTGAACAAGCACATATTTTAAGTAATGTTGCTGACTGGCCTTATTTACGCTTTCATCGCCAGATCGCTCACACAGGACAAAACGGTCGCGCGCCCGAATCGCTCGTCGCTTGCACCCCGTCGCTCACGCAGGACAATGCCTAACCGTGCAGTGTTGCCTTTCTGCCTGGCTACTCGGTAGGGATAAGCAATGAAATTGTTTTCCTATAAAAGTGTTATCGACTGGCACAGACTGTTATTAGTTATTGTAAATGCTATTAACTGACTTCGTTTTTTAACTATCAAGTTGCTTATAACTTTACAGTTATTGTAACGTCTTAATTACCGGTAACGTTTCAAATTTATGTATATTTTTGACAAAATGATTTGTATGTTTAAAAAGAAAACAACATTTTTTGACTGTATGAGAATAATAATTTACAATATGTTCAAAAAATTAGTACCAAATAAATTTAAATTTATGTTAGATATTTAATATTTTAGCGATAAATAGGAATCCATTAGGCAAAACCTATATTGGGCATTCCTACAAAAGAAAAAGTTTAAAATGTACTCTAAATAGAGTCACTTTTATAAATTAAATATAATTATAAATTAATATAATTACCATTTAGAGTGTGCATCGTGATGTTGCCCTCGAAACTTAAGTTTATGTATGTGCAGGTTACTTGTTGTGTTTTATGTGTTTTTAATATAAATATTTAACGACCTCCAACGGAGCAGATTTGAGTTAAACTGATGATGGGACCACGGACCCGAAACGCGTATTAACTTACAAAATAAACGAAGTCACAAGACGGATATATTATAAAAGGTAATTATATTAGTTTAAAATTATATTTAATTAATGATTTTTCTTTAAATTGGTTTTCCTATAAATTTTAATTAGGCTACTGTACTTTGTATACAAACAGAATCACTTATAAATTTTGTAAATTATATGTAAATATAGAATACTGTAAATACATTGTAAAAACGAGATATAGGAAAATTATGGGAAGTAAAGTTGTTCACGACCGTGGTGTCTTCAATCTCGCACATGTTTCCTGTGGGGTGTTAAATGAACAACAAAATGAATAAAGGCTTAAAAATACTTTCTTACGAAAATACAATTTTTAATTATTTTTTTATTATTAAAATGTAGCCTACATTTCTTATTCACACACAGTACGAGTTAGTTCGCTTCAGGAATTAACTAAAAAGTCTAAAAAACGTTGTTGGAATTTTATTAAGATAAGAAAAAAATAACTGGAATTATGGCTTAACGAAAAAAATAATGGTATCATTATCATATAATATGTAAAGGAAATGTTGTCTATAAACATTTAAATTATTTTCTTTTTTACTCTTGAATATAAAATAGCAACTTACAACATTAAACAAGGGTTACGAGCTACGGTTCTCGCCGAGCGCCCGCGTGTCTTTGTTTTTGTTTCATACAGTTATGCATTTTACAACTAAACTAAGAATCTCATAAAAAAAAGTTTCGAACAAAAAATTTTATTCATACGATTTTCTACAACTTTACCGCAGACGAAATCTTCCTGACCAAAAAGACAAAAAAATCCTCGCTTGGTGAAAAATTCAATACATGGCGGTTTTGAATTAAATTACAATTTAGGTTTTTTATTTTTGTTAATTATTTGCTGCCGTTATAAAAATAAAAAGTCATACCATTGGAATCAGTAGCATTTTCTGAAGGCAGTGGTATAATTTTATTTCACTATGCCCTGTAGACAGATTCACAAGCTCGAGAGAAAGCACACTCAAAAATCTTTACTTGACGGGTGTATTTGTATAAATAAATACAGCACGAAGTGGCATCACCGCCATTTCTATCACCCGCCTAATTTCTTGGACGCGAGTATAGTTTGATCTGTTAGATTGAGAAATTGAAAGAGATGTTTGCAGAGAGAGAGAGAGAGAGGAGAAAGGCAAGGTGGTGGGAGAACACAGTTTCGTTCGCTACTACTAGCGATCCAGCGCCAAATGATTGAAGCTCTCTCAAGGCTGTCGCGAAACTGGCAAGACCCTCGCTCAACCTTAAGTAAATTTATTGAGTATTCTGGGTTATTTAGGATGTTAGATTAAATAAAAATTGTTAAATAATTTAAAGTAAATTATAAAGTTTCTTAAATTTTTAAAGTTATTAAATTAAAATTAAATTCAATAACATTAAATATAAAAAAGTAAATGCGTAGAAAACGTTTGATTAAATTATCAGAATAAATTAAATTAAAATAATGATTTTTTCTGCCTTCTAATATCAAGAAAATATTAGAAACAAATATAACTGATTACTTATTACTTGTTGGAAAGGTTCCAACCAGAGAATATTTTATTTTATGTTTTTGAAGAAGTTTAATAAATTTTTATTTTTCAGTATAAAAATATTTTATTTGGTAGAATTACCTATTATTTGAATATCCCATTATTTTATGCATTATAGTTTAAGTATTACCACTGTGATAAATTATAAAAATATCAAAAGCACAAATAAGCGTTTTACAAGATTAGTTTCATTGTACTCACTACTTAGAGATCGACGATCATTACAACTGAATGCTTGTGTTCTTGCTGAGCTTTATTAAATTTAAATTCACTGGAAATCTAAAATTAAAGTTTTTTTTAGTCAGAATATTTAGAATATTCGGCTACCAGTTGGTTCACCTATGCCTCATAAGAGAGATTGCCAAATACTTCCAGTAGGTGGAATCGACTTATTCTATAACAGTTACTGTATAATATATATAACTATATATAACAGTTCTGTTGTGTTCCCGAAATAGGGGAACTAAAAATTGTCAAAAATAGATAAAGTACAGTGGAAGAATTAGCGTCCCAAAACATGGGGCGAGAATGTTGTACAGTCGATCGTTGTAATACATATATACTGTGTATGTATACCATAAATTTCACAGAAGATAAACTCAAATGAGGTCAAATCTAAAAAAATTTATCAAATTTTGTTGAGTTATAAAATTATAACTCAAACAAAATCTATTATTCACTAAAGTATAATGGTCATTAGTGATTACATTTTTGAAAAACTGTATTGTTAAATTCTCCAACCAGCACCCAATACAAAATGGGGTCCGTTTGGAATGTCTGATTTAAAATATCTTTGAAACCATTACCTTTGCAAAAACTTAACAAGACACAAAAGTTGTATTTTTGTTAGTTACGAACAAAATTAATAACCGTAATAGTAACTCATTGATTGTTAAGGTGGGCTTAAACTAACAATAGATTTTATTAGTTCTAGGCTATTCTTGTGTTTTAGACAAGCACAAAGATAACTGGGTTATCCGTTGACCTATAGAGAAAATAAATAATTCGATTACGCAGCTGAACCGCTGACATGAGTTGAGCAAATTTCCAGAATTAAGTTTGTATGTTCTAAGGTTACAACCAACTATTAGGTAAATTGGTCTACACAAGAAGTTGTATGTAAGAAATAAAATAGTAGAATTTGTTTGCACCTCAGCCTCCAGCCTCGGCTCAAGCACAGCTTCGTTCCGCTCGCAGCAGAAAAGCTCGCTTTCTGATCAGTGGATTTGAACCGAGTACCGGTACTTTTATGGTTTTTTGAGTTTTGATCGATTTTGGTGGGACCAGATGTTTTTATAAGGCCGTGTAAATAAACAAAATATGCAGAATAATCTCATATATTTATTTTTTTAGATAAAACTCCAAAAACGTTTCATTCTAGTACGAACAATCTAAAAATTTTATTGTTACTTTCGGTAGACTTTCTGTTGTTGGATTTGTTGACTAATGAACTCGTCCGAGCGTCTTAAAAAACTAACGTGTACCAAATTTGGACCAAATCGGAAGAAAAATGTGGCCTTCAGAGTGCGAACATATATGCAATTTTGAATGACATCCCTTAAAGTGTTCTGGGGACTATGATCGGTGCTAATTGACTACTTCCGACCTTAGATCTCACCTTAAGAGTCACTGCAATAGCTCATCTTTTCTATAGAAATTCGCTTAAAACCAAATTTGGTTTGTAATCAATGAATACAGTTTTGTCGCTGTAAGTTTCTCGTAATGTGCAGGCGAATATCGGATGACAGTGCACTGGTAACATATACATATTTTATAATATTTAACAGTTGTGATTACGTTCCAATACGGGAGCACACATAGTGAAAAAAAAAACATTGATAAAGAGTACTGAAACACTTTGTATATAATTAAATTTATGTTTCAAGTTTACATCTTATGTTTTTAACAACATTGTGTTTAGTACTTACCCACTACAAATGAATATCGCATCAAATATATAGACTTGCTCCTTATTATTTGGCAAGTCCAGTATAAGAACTTCCCAAAGCCCTTCTTTGAATGTCACTTTCTTCACATGCGTATTGAACTGCAAGTGTATATTTAATTATAAAAATGTGAGAGCATCTATCTATTTATATAAGCGGCTATGTTCTGACAGACTGACTGACTGAATGAATGACAGACATAGAAACAAGGTAGAACTAAAACTACTTAAGATAAAAATACAAAAATTTGAACGTATATTCTTATGGGATCATAAACGAACACTAAGAATGGATTTTTCAAAATTTTTATTTTAAAGCATAAAAATAGTGAAAATTCGGTAGTTCCCTTCCAGCCCTATACGAAATAAAACAGCTGATTCGGATCAAAAACTTAACAACTCACGTGTTTTGAGTGCATTTACATTCATTACCAAAGCTTAGCAAATTCGTATCTCATTGCGGTTTAAATAATGAGTTTGATTGAAATGATAGCTTGTCATTAAGAATGTAATCTGGTGTTTGTTTAAAAGCTTTGTATATCTCAAACTCTTCAATTGCGTTCAACATCGGTCCTTTTTTTGTTGATATGGAGTGGTGTCATGTTGGATTGAAAGTTGGTATACGAATGTTTGCTATCAATCAAATGTTGTGCGAAACTGGAGTTATTAGCGTACAGGCTACTTTTAGGCAAATGTTTGCCTAAATGAATAGCCGATATGATTAGTTTAACCTTTAAACTTGTCCTAACCGCAAATGCCAGTAGTCCGCGGACCATGAAACGGTGGGCACCTACAGACTTTTTATAAAAGTAAAAACTTGTGTGTGTGTAATGTATTTTGTTTTATTTAAGTGTTTATTTAATGTTTGACGAACTCTACGGATTGGAATACTGAAGATGGGGTTTCGACCTCGAAACGTGTCTAATTAATAAGACGAAGAAGAAGCCTCATGACGGAGCATAAAGAAAGGTAATATTTTATTTTATTACTATATATTATTAGACAGTGGCTTGGACACCAAAACAATGAACATTAAACAAATTTAAGCTTTCTTACTTGTTTATTTATTGTAATCCTCTGTGATATTTATTATTATTATTTTTGTTCATTATTATTAAAATTTATATAGGCTACATTAAATTAATACCTTATGATTTGATTGTTTGATAATGTAAAATTTGTTTCTACATTTCAGTTTGATAGGTACCGGTAAGAAGTTTAATGTACTTTATTTTAATTTTTACATTAAATGATACGATTCAATGTAAATAATTGCAAATATCTTCAGAACGGTTGGAGATATGGATGTAAGATTTTTACCATTGATTGATTCTTAAAATTCTACATTGAAATGATATATCACATGACCACGTTCCTATTCAAAACCAGTTACATTCAAAAAGGCTGATCCAAGATGCGGGCCAAATTTTTAAATCTTAATAAAATAGTATTTTCACATATCTACCTTAAAATTTTCTCTATATACAAAATATTAAGCTGTTCTCAGGCTTTTCACTTAAGCGTATACGAGCAATGCAGTGAATGTATAACATTACAAACACTGAGTTCCCAACCACAAGTTTTGTAAATAACACAACATAAATAATCTGGTAAAAACTTATTGAGTATGTTATTACAGTTCCCTGATGTACAGTTTGGTAACCAAGTAACATCATCAGAGGGTTTTAAATCTAAACTAATGCTCACAATAATATTTTTTTAATATTAAACTGTGTCATATTTTCCCCCCTTTCATCAATCAGGTAGATCGGCCGGTCAAAGTTCAGCCACGCCATGGACCTTTTAAAAACGCCAGGTAGCACTAGAGATGTTAGTACTAATCGTTATATCGTGGTAACAGTTCTAACTGCTATTGCTAAAGGAAAATAACTGTTATTTTTGGTCGTGATTTACTGTTACTGTGATTTGCTGAACTATTATTTGTTTTTAACGTTATTGCAAACGTACGGATCACAGAAATACTTTAAAAGGCTATATGTTCATAGCTTTACTAAAATATTTTGAAAAATGAAAAATATAATCTTTTAAAAAAGATAAATATAAAATATATGTTAAATATTTTTAAAAAACAGTAGGCAAACACAATTAAAATAATGTATTTATGTTTAATAATTAATTATTGCTTGTATCTCATTATTAGGGTTTAATTTTGATAGACAAATTACTTTGACCAAACAAATTAAGCTACTTGAAAAATACTTGAAGTGTTAGTAAATATTTATTATAAAACGAAGCATAAAATTCTAGGCTACTACGTAAGTAGAAATAAAAATGTAAAACTTAAACATTTTAAACAATGATGTAACCGAATAGGTAGCAGTAACACAATATACTACAACCAAGGATAGCAATACATAAACGCAACCTCTGTTCTCTGTTCTGGTTCTAACATATCAGGGCTATATAGCCCTGTAACATATATAACAAAGCTATAACCATTATTCTTGCTGAGCCGCCAATCACAAGCGAGAATACCCAATTTTGAATTTTCAGCTGGTAGCAGTAGCAGTTATAGTAGGTAGAAGCATCATAACGGGCCTACTGCCTGCTACTACGAAGTGACACTCTCGCTTGACTTTAACTTTAATGAAAGTACATGTCATACATTATATTCGAGTCTATGGAAACATTAATTTTATTCGATGGTACTAAATACAAGTAATTATACTCTATGTGATAACTGATTGCAGTATAAACCTCTGTCTAAATCTTTTACTTTACTCTACAAGCAAAACTGAATACAAATTTCTACTCTCAATATATTAATTCTTTTTAATATACATATATAACTCTCCTATTACATCAACCCACATAAACTGATTCTATCCCAGAACTAAAATTAACCAGTTGTCCCTCTAACTTTCACAAATTGTGCCCTCACCTCTACTCTGTCCTGGTTGCTCGAACAGTCTGACAGCTCCCTCACCCTGAAGTCCTACTGGGTTGGCACACCTTATAAAAAAAACCTCTCTGGTCTCTCCTTGATGCAAATGCCGGAATCAACACCCCCAAAGGCCCCAGTCTCCCAAAACTTCTCTTGTCACCGAAGAACTTTCCCCAAAAGTCACCATTTCTTTACCCCTATTTAAAAACTTGACCCAACTCAGTTTTCCCCGTCTAGTCTTACATTGATGTTGGCATACTTAAAAAATCCAACTCTGCGATTTACATAATTTTTAATTACTTAACTAATTACTATATATTACTGTGATATTTCCTAATTGTGCTTGCTAATAAAATTCTACTGTTGTTAAACATTTATCAACATTGTTTTTGTCTAACAAAATTACCTAAACATTCATTTCGTACCAATGCAGTTACAAGTCACATTTAATTACGTTTCGATTGGGAATAGAGTAACAGGTCCAATCTGTTATTCTAGAGTAGCAGCTTTGCTATTGAATGACATAACATCTCTAGGTAGCACTGGTAGCAGCGACAAGAAATGTCAAGTACTCAGTTAACCTGCACCGGGTTCTCAGCGTATGGCTTTTTTTCTGCTTTGATTGCCTAAAGGATACGGTGTTAACCCTGCCACAGTTTTAGGCTTAGTAATACAAGAAAATATCAATAATCGACAAGTCTGTTTGGATAATTTATTAACTTATAGTCTCTTATGTTCCTACCTTAATGCATTTTCTGAAGCTGTGAAGATCAGCGAAATTGTTGAGGTACTCAAGAACCTCTGTACCTTTGATGTACGATTCCTTGACATTTGTGTACTCGTAGTCAGGAAATTTTACAATTTCTTTGGGGAAATTTATTCTGAAAATTAGAAGATAATTATTAAAAATGAAAATATTTCCTTAAATTCTAAATTTTCTTTATAAAACTT